>JAQGCS010000021.1:0-53863 GCA_034702105.1 Fuscozetes fuscipes
CTCTCTCTCTCTCTCTCTCTCTCTCTCTCTCTCTCTGATCCTTTAATGATCTTTTCTTAAAAGATAAATATTTAATGTTTTTTTCGAATAATTTTAAGCAAAAATTACAGACAAGTCTTTGAATTCTGATAAGAAATATGCTTTTATGCAAAGCACTCACTTTTTGGATGAAATATCGATTAACAAGCAGAAATGAGCATTCAAAAGAATAATTTGTCAAGAGCTGACTTGAATAAACTTGGAGTGCCTAGATGGAGATAGCTTAATTTAAATGGAACAAATGATGTTCGGCCTACACTTGAGTTTGAAATTTTGATCAGGTTTGAGTGCGTTTGCAAAACATAGTCATCCCTGAGGGAAAACTACCAAAGAGCCGATCAATGGACTCGTTGACTAATAATCATAATCCTATATATTTTTGTGGAATAAAAAATAAAATGTTTTTCTCTATTTGTGGTTATTATTTGTCAATACATGTGATGAACCGTCGAATAGAGCTAATAGTGTTTCGCAGAGATTGATAGCAACCACTGTATGACTATTACATTGAAAATCAACAATAATTTGAAGAGACTTTAGATTCCGCTTCAGTGACACCGAAAATACAATTATATTTAGAAATATACTCACAAAATGAGAGAAAACATCAATTTGTACGAAAGGACTGCACGATAAGAAGACCAAGTTCAATTATCTTACACTTATATTAAGAACAAAATTAGATCGAATAGAATACAAAAATTGCCTCTAGATATACTCCTCATATATTAAATATATATTGATGTCTAATAATAATTGGAGTTTTCTTTTGTCTATAAGAGCTTCATCGAAGTCTTGATCACCCCCTTGGTTATTTCAGACTAACGAAAACAATAGTTGATAAGACTATCTCTAATAGTGTTAGATAAATTTACTTTTGTTTTTTACTCAATCGAGTTTAATTTGACGACTAAATTGTCTGAAGTGAGAAAATGGTTGGACGTTATGGTAATCCCAGTAATACTGAAATAAAGTTGATGAGAAAGAGCACACTTTCAATGAATTGTTAGTTTAAAATTGAACTCTCATTCAGTTTTCAAAATAAGTGAACAGCTCTTCAAAAGTGATGAAAAGCAAAGTTTCCTCAATTTGTTTATCCTTACGTCTCACAAAGAAAAATGAGCAAAATAAGTTTGAATGGAAACTTACCGTCCATTTGTTCGGCTTAATCTTGCAAATTTTTAACAAATTCCACTGATTTTTTCAAATATTTGTTTTCCTTTGGAATTTCGATTTTATTTTTATCGAAAAGAATTTGAACACAATTCGCACTAATAGTGAAAGTATTAGTTTTGTTGGGATTTTCGCCGATTAAACAAATCAGACATTAATTGAGAGCTCTTTTTGAAAACGTTCACTGATTTGATGTAAAAGTAATTATATATTTTTAATTAAATAAAGTGAATATGAGATTGAGTTTACATCCATTGTTTGAAAGACAGCACAACTTTTATAATGTTTTCCATTCGGTTTGTCATAAAAATAGAGAACATGTGAAAGGAATGGATAAAAAACTGGGATCAGAGGCGAGAGAACAGAAGCAACGCTTTGTCATCACTTCTCATCCGTTCAGTTATTGCTCCACTCTTTGGCTATTGATTTCTTGGTCTGCATTTGAGTCTGACTTACAAAAGCCCGACATCTCTTCGACTTAATTCGAGTCAAAACTATTGATTCGAAGTCGAAATCATTGAATGTGTTTCTCATTGCTATGAATCACAGATTATTAGATCAAATTGTTTTATGACTCTTATGTCAAGTCTAATGAATTTTTATATCAAGAATCATATCTATGGTATTCCCACTTCTAATCCATGAGAGAAATAAATAATGACTTACTCCTCAGTTGATCAAGTTTATTTCATTGGCAAATCTTATTAAAACAAATTTTGTTTTAGAGTTTCCTTGTTTATCAAAGTAAATCAGTGTTGGATAAAAATTCAGTTTCTATAAAATTTTTGCAATTGTTTAACCATTTTGTCGGTCTTTTCCAAACTGATGTTCATTTTGACAGCCAACTCATGAGCAGATGGTGCGCTCTCCGGAACTGTTCTATATGACCGGGTGTTGGTTCCCATTAGAAAGCTGGGCAACTGATCCGGTGCTACGAATTGATTGATGTTCTTTATGTTAAGAAAATGAGTGTATTTCTTCTGCTCTTCGCAAAGCCACGACCGGAACAGCTTATAAATGGTCTCCAATACTGGGGGCAGTTTGTAGAGCAGTGTCGCATTTATTAGACCTGGGTAATACTCGTTGAAAAGCGAGTGAATGAATCTCAGATAATCTGTGTCCACGTTCTGAATACCAGTTTCTCTGAAGTCTATCAAAACGGTTAAACCAGACTCTGAAATGAGAAATCAATAAGTTTTGTCTCTTTTTTGTATGAAAAATGAAATGTGCAACAAAGACATTTTCAAACCATTAATTTCCGGGTTTGAATCCACTTGCTCAATCAAATAGACAAGAAACATTTGGGAAATTTTAAGCCATGTCTTTATTTTTAATACCACTTTTCCACGAAAGATAAGAAGTGGTGAACCGTTCATATCACTGCCATAAACGACAGCACCGGCACTGCAGTAGAATTCCTGTGGGAAGTTCTCTTCATTCAAGTCTAAAATACCGAAACTTTTTCTCCATTTCATCGCTTTGTCCAACGCTTCCAATCCTTTATTGAAATCAGGTTTTGTTCTGTAATTATAAAGAAAGCGACGAACCGTCCAGTCGTTGGTTCTAACCCTTTCCACGTCCTCCTCATAATACAATTCAGGATTTGTGTCAACTCTTTCGAGAAAACTCTTTCGCACTTCTTCTGTCATTTTTAGAGTTACCATATCTAAGCTTTTTGTAAAAGAGTTGAGGACAGGAAAAGCCGATTCACTCATTTCTATCTCAGGTTTTAAGCAATAATCATAAAGTTATTTAATTAAATATTCAATTTGTTGCAAATATTCATAAAATCATTTGCACTCATCACCTCATGCATTTCTGAGTGTCCCTGAGCAGTGAACATATTTGTGCTTTGAATCAAATACCAGAACAACCTTTCAATCAATCAAATATTTTTCGTTTAATATCTCATTCAAAGCTCATATAATTTTTATAAGTATTATTTTCACTAAATTGAACTTGAATATCTCAAAAAAGTTCTCTTGAAAAACTTTCATAATAGTATTGTTGAGATTAACTTGATAAGAAATTCAATTAATTTTTGTCAGTATATATCTTTTCGTAAGATTTAAAAATGAATTAATATATTAGAATTTGAATTAAGGAAAGTTTAATTGAAATTTAATTTATTTGAAGGAAGGAAACAGAGATAAGATTTCTGGTAATTATTTAAAATAAATTTCAAACGAAAATTAGAAAATCAATACTTTGATTGCAATAAATTTACGATTAATTCATTTCATAATATAAAAGGAAATATTTAATATTCAGAAAATTCTGAGTATTAATTTTCGTAGAACTTCTCCATATGTTTAAGTAGTTTATCCGCCTTTTCCTTCTTAATGCCGTATTTTTCGGCGACCTGGTGTATAGTAGTGGCGCCGTCCGGCACTGTCCGATATGACTGAGTGTTGGTTCCCTTGAGAAAGTCTGGCAACTGGTCGGCCGATACGTAATTGTTGAGAGTCTTTTTGTCGACGAGAAACATGAATTTGTTCTGTTCCTCATTGAGCCACGATTTAAACATCTTATAGACTGCCTCCAAAACTGTCGGCATTTTGTAAATAACTGTAGCGTTTACTAAACCTGGATAATACTCATCGAGGAGAGTGTGTGCAAATTTCATTGCATCGATATCCACATTCTTTAAGCCCGTGTCTCTACTGTCCGTCAGAATAGTTAAGCCTATTATCAATCATTTCAAACAAATATTAATTAATATTCAATTCGAAAATAAATGGGTATTAACGACAAGAATACATAGCATTGTATTCATATTAATATAAAATTAAGTATCTTTTGATTTGAATTTCAAATAAAGTATTATGAATTGAAACCTTTGCCAGTATTCTGTTTGTCCACTTTCTCGATGTAGTGTACCATCACTTTATCCATATATGGCCTCCAAGTCTTTGACTTTTTGGCGACTTTACCCCGCACGATTAGGAGTTGACATCCATTGAGATCTTTGCCATAAATGCTAATCGGGCCACACATCGAACCTTCTCGGGTTAAGTCGGAATCCTTGAAATCGAGAACACCAAACGATTTTCTCCATTTCATTGCTTTGTCCAACGCTTCCAAACCTTTGCTGACATCGGGCTCTTTATTGAAACGATAGAGGAAACGACGAACAGTCCAGTCATCTGTCTTAACCCGTTCCACATCTTCAGTGTAATAGAGCTCAGGGTTTTTATCAGCCCTTTCCAGAAATTTTTGTCGAACTTCTTCTATCAAATTCTTGGGAATTTTAGAAGTTTTGTTGTAAATATCCATAATAGGGAACGACTTTTCACTCATTGTTTCGAATTAAAAGTTTATTAAACAGTAAAAACTCGAAATAAAAATAATTAATTGAATACAAACTTCTGTCTACTCTCTGCTCCGCTTTCACAGGTAAAGTAAAGTGGTTCTGATGATTTTGTATGTTTTCAAAAGTAAATGGCCATGAGCAGTTATCATTGAAAAAAACAAGTTATTACTCATTTGATCAACTGTTGCAAAATAAACTCACAAAACATCTATAATGCAAATTATAATCCAATAGACAATTACTTCATTCAATTGAATTAATTAATGTTATCTTAAAACAGATTATATCAATAGACTCTTGTTTCAGACGAAAGTATTCGTAGATAATATTTGTTAACTGTTGAATATTGCCTAAATATGCAAGGTCGTGTACTAATTTTCCTAAATATTAACCACAAACTATCATTAATTTTTATGAGAAAGCATCATGCATTTTTAAAAATTTTTGTTGAATTTTAAAGAAAATTAGTCTCAATATGAAATCAGTTTGAGTTATGAAATGTCATAAATTATTGACAAAAGATTCACATTTTCAAGCACCATTTTATTCCATTATGTGTGTGCTATCGATTGAAATGAATGGTCTGACACGTATGTTAGGTGATTTATGAATGGGAATGCTTCCAGACAAAATAAAGTTTGATCTTCAAATTTATTAAACAAAATATTGAAAAATTAGTTCGAATGCAAACATTTTACAATAGAGTAGACATTATTAGACAATAATTTTATTTTATTTATTATTTGTCTTAAAGTCATTCAGTATAGAACTGTTCCAAATGTTTGACTAATTTGTCCGCTTTTTCCACTTTGATTCCCAGCTTTTCTGCCAATTCGTGAACAGACGGCACTCCTTCTGGTATACTTCGATATGACTCTTTGCTTTCACCAAGAAGGAAGTCTGGCAGCTCACTAACGGCCACATATTCATTGATATTCTTCTTTCCGATTAGATAACAATATTTTTCCTGGTCCTCGTTGAGCCAGGAACGCACTACTTTATACACTGCTTCTAATACTTTGGGTAACTTATATACGAGACCGGAGTTCACTAAACCAGGATAATAGTCGTTGAAGACAGTGTGAGCGAACTTCATGAAGTCCGTGTCGGCATTTTTGAGTCCAGAACCCTTACAGTCCATGAATAAAGTTATACCTAATATACAATTCAAGTAAATTTCAAGACTAAAAGGAAATATTATACAATAAAATGACCTTTTCCCTTATCATTGGATTCAGCCTTTTCAACAAGGTAAACGAAATACTTCTGCGCTGTTGGGACCCAAAGCTTAATTTTTCGTGCCACTCTTGATCTCAAGATCAAGAGCTGAGCACCATTAAGATCTTTGCCATAGAGGATAAGTGGTGCAGCTTGGTAAGCTTCTTTTGGGAAATCTTTGTCACTGATGTCGAGTACTCCAAAGGATTTCCTCCATTTGAGAGATCTGTCGAGTGATTCGAGCGCTTTCTCCGAATTCATTTTCTGCTGATTGAGGAACCGTCTGATCGGCCACTCATTTGTTTTAAGCCTTTCCACGTCTTTTTCGTAATAAAGTTTTGGATCCTTCTCTATTACTTCTAGTATTTTGTGGCGCAACTCTTCGACGGCTGCAGAAGATATTTTGGACGCCTCTTCATAGGAGTTGAGTGTTGCGAAAGCCATTGTCTTCTTTCAATCGATATGAATGAAATTCAATAAATTTAACAAGTTAGTTAGCTTTGAATGACACAACTTTGACTCTCAGACACTACAATTGAAATGAATTTAGGAGCAGATAATTTATATTTGATTCACGTCTCTATAAATAGACCTGGATAATTGAAAACCCTAAACACTAATAGCTAACCTGAGACACAATGAAATACTAGAGACAATCAATCGAATGAATCAAATGCTCAGATATTCGACACCTTTAATGATCTGACAAACAATCGATTCTGAAGTAAGCTTTTCAAGAAATACAATATAATTAATGAATTTTTTGTCAAAATATTGTTTCAACTGTTGTTTCAATAATTGTTGTCCCAAATAATGTCTAAAAATAAGAAATCATTGGCTCTTATCAGTGATTTTTTTTCAAAATAATAGAGTTATGCTTCACTTAATTCCAGAAATCTGAAAAATTTAGCCTAAAATTGCATTTTTATGAACTCTGTACACAATTTAAATTTATTTTCTTGTTTTAAATCTCTTATCGAGCAATTTTTCATACTCGATATAATTTTATTCGAATAGCATAAAATCTTAAATTTGATTCTGGGAAACCTGAGTAACTAGCAATCTTAAGGAAGTTAATGAATATGGTAACTATTTAAATAAAACATAAATTCAAATAAAAAGCTCAATTTTGTGCACTCAGCGTTTGGTTTAATGTAGTAAATATAGTATTTGCATAAAATAGCATTTTTCGGTTCAATGTTTCAATTATTCAAATCATAATGACTTTAATATTTCAAATATTTGGTATTATTTTAAACTCATTGAAACGTAAACCATAACAAACATGAGTTGAAAGAACATTCAAAACATTCCAAACTCAGTTTGTTCAGCTTTACTTCACCAGCAGTCATAGTGTTTCATTGCTAACTTGATTAATTTTGTTTAAATAGCATTATTTTAAACTTAGTATAGTGGCTTTCACACTATTAATTGGCAAGAACAATTGTGCCTATTTATAGCTGACTACTCTGTTGGAATTTTACTTGCAATCTTATACATTCAAAACTTTATCTATCATGATTCATCATGAGTTATAACTTATAACAATCAATATTAACTGTATAATTTCAACCTTGAATTATAAATGATTGCAGTTGTCGTTGGCTTTCATAACATTTGTGATTCAAAACATTCATAAATTTTCGTTTATTCACATATTTCTCAAAAATATCCGCAATTATTGAAAATTAATTATAACTAAATTGTTATCAAATCATGTCTTTTAGAAAAGTGTGTTCGCCTCGGCCTGAGGTCCAGATTCCTTTGATGTCAATCTCGAAATTATTAGTCAATCAAATGAAACATTTTGGAAACAAAATATATCTGGTTTGTTATCAAATGCAATATTCGGACTTTAATTCAATGTTTCTTACATTTAGATCGAATATGAAAGTGAAAGAAGTTTCACATTTTGCCATTTACTTAATGATTGTCTCCGAATGTCTAATATATGGATAAGTTTAGGCCTCAAAAAGGATCAGAGATTTGGAATTTGCGGTTATAATAGTTACGAATATATGGTTTGTCTTCTTTCAGGTATTAATCAGAATAAAGTGTTTTCTATTGATTTGTTGAAAATTGCATAAAATTGAAGGCATTTTCATTGGTGCTATTGCTGTTCCTATGAGAGGAATCGATACAATCGGTTGGTTATTTAACTATACTTGCAAATATTGATCTGATTTTCAATTGAAGATGAGTTCAAAAGAAGTGTTAGAGAAAGGAAAATACAATTACTGGCCATTAGTCACCAAAATCTGTTACGAATAAAAGAAACTGACAGACAATTCTATGACAATACAGTGAGAACTAACTAGTATAGATTAACAAACACTACATTTTTCTCCATCAGAAAGGAATGGCTTTCGGTAATAGACATGAATCTCAATTTGCGACACATTATGCTGTCTATGAAAAACTAATGGAAACGACTTCACCAATGGATGAGCGAAATATATACGAACCAAATGAACCAAAAGAAGAGATCTGTTTGATATTAGAATCGAGTGGTACTACCGGTCAGTCGCTTATTGCAAAAAACTATTTGACTCTCAAATAAGACATTTCAAGTGATTATCATTTGATTTTATTATTCGCTCAAAAGGTCTTCCAAAGGGCTGTATGTTTAGTCACTACAATTTGGTGGCACTGGTAACCATTGGCTCTTTGCCACTAATGTACAATAGAACCAATGAGGATGTGGTGTCGGGTCATGGATATGCAGCGCACATATCGGGAATAAGTCAATTAATTATGTCTATTAACAACGGATCTCAACTGATATTACATCCGAACTTTGAATTCAACTCATTCTGTGCTGCCATAGAAAAGTATAAAATAACAGCACTTTCAGGTCCGGCCTCTATTTTCCTGACTTTACTGAGAAGTGGCACAACATATGACATAAGTTCATTGAAGAAAGTAATTTGTGGCGGCGCTCCTCTGCCTAGAGGATGTGCCGAACAGATTGTTAAGAAATATCCACATTTTGAAGACTTCAGACAAGGCTATGGAATGACCGAAATGACAATTTTGATTGCATTTGCAGACTATGCCTCCAAAGACTACGAAAGTGTCGGTCCTCCCACTCCCGGAAATTCAATTAAAGTCATTGATTACAATTCAGGAGAAATATTAGCGCACAATAAAACGGGAGAACTATGTGTTACCGGACCCACGCTTTTCAGAGGTTTGAACGAATTTATTAACAAATTTTTTCAGTTATGAGTTATGAAAACCAATAATTCAAAGGCTATGATAATAACACTGAGGCCACAAAAGAGGCGATCGATTCTCAAAACTATTTACATACCGGAGATCTCGGATATTATGACATAAATGGAAAATTCTATATAGTGGACAGAATAAAATTATTACTCAAAACTGATGGAATGCAAGTCTCGCCCACAGAATTAGAATCTATTTTTCTCAAACATGAAGCCATCAAAGAAGTGGCAGTTATCGGAAAACCTGATGAGATTTCTGGTCAATTGCCGACTGCTTTCGTCGTCATTAAAGATGAATACAAAGATGACATCGAATGCAACGAATTACTCCAATTTGTGAACAGTAATCAAATATTCATTGTTTTTGTGTCATTCACTCAATTGGTTGCATCTCATAAAAAATTCAAACATAAATTCATTTGAGACCTAAAACTTGAAATTATAATGAAATGGATTTTAGCACTAACTTAGCCTCGAGTGCATCAAACTATCGACTAATAAGAATTTTACTTCATTTTCCAAATAATACATTTCTTAAAAATATGACTTTATATCTAATAAGTGTTTTACTGATGCTTTTTAAAAAGGAATTTATTACTAATTTACAAATAATGACCTTACATATAGGTGTATGACTAAAAGCACATTATCATAAAAGCTGAGTGCTGGCAAATTGACTGTTTTTTCTTATCACGAAACTAATTATTGTGATATGATTTGTAGGTCAAATAACTCCACTCAAGAGAGTCAGAGGAGGTGTAATTATCGTCGAACAAATTGCCAAGAACAAAAACGGAAAAATCGATCGCAAAAAGTTGATGGAGTCCTTCAATTGAATAACTTATAGAATTGTCAATAAATATAGCCAAGTTTATTCGCTCCATAAAATATAACCTACATATCAAAAGCAATAAACTGTCCCTTCGATTGACAAATGAGTTTCGTTTAACAGAATTTCCGAAACAAAATAAATGAATTTCTGTAACAAATGCCAAACAAAACAATAAAATGTCAAAAATAAATACAAAGACTTGTTTTGAAACATCAACTAATTTATCTGATATGTTATCAGTGCAATGGCTCTCATATTCCAAATATGTTGAATTTGTTTTCATCTCATTAGTTGTTAACAACAAAAACAAAATACAGAAATTCGTGGAATATCTGATTCAAAATTCTGTTCAAATTGAAAATTCGTGAAAAATCTGAGAACTATGAGTAGATTCAGACAAGTATTCAATAAGATTGTCACGAATCGTATGGCAGTAATAGGAATGGTTCACGTGAGAGGGTTACCGATCAGTCCTTTGGGTCAACTGAGTGTTCAGCAGTTGATTGACATCTCGTGTAAAGAAACTGAAATCTACACTAAATTTAATTTGAATGCTATTTGTGTGGAAAATATGTTTGATATCCCTTATGTCACCCGAAAAGATTGCGGACCAGAAGTAACAGCTATTATGACAAGAATTTGCACAGAAGTGAAAAAATGTGCGCCTCATATACCAGTAGGAGTGCAGGTATTGGCGGCACTCAATCACGAAGCACTGGCCATCGCCGTCGCCGCAAATTTACAGTTCATTCGTTGCGAATCCTTTGTTTTTGGGCATATAGCAGATGAGGGTTATATTGAGGGCTGTGCTGGCTCACTTTTGAGATATAGAAAGCAATTGAATGCTAATAATGTACTTATATTTAATGATATAAAGAAGAAACACAGTTCTCATGCAATTACTTCAGACATAGATATCTCAGAAATGTCCAAATCATCAGAATTTTTCTTATCTGATGGCGTTATTGTCACCGGAATCAGAACCGGAGATTCTCCCGATTTAGAGGAAATTAAACAAATAAAAGAATCTAATATTTCGATACCTATTTTGATCGGTTCGGGCGTTAATTATTCCAATATTAATGATTTCATTGATTTGAATATCGACGCCGTTATAGTCGGATCATATTTCAAAGAGAAAGGCATTTGGAGTAATGAACTTTCAGAACAAAGAATCGAAACTTTTATGAATAAAATCAATCAAATTTAAATTAACATTAAATAAAATGATTATGTATGAATATTCTTTTTTATTACCTAAATTGAATTTGATTACTGTTTTTCATATTATATAAGATATCATTAACTAAAGCATAAATTCTACAAAGGGAACTCTATGCATTTAAAGAATTTCTAACAAGATTACTAGTAGGCATATAATTGTTAGAATTTTGGCTAGGACAATGTTAATATTTTTCTTCAGAGATAAATGTTTTCGCAATTATATAATTTCTAGAATAGTCTCTATTTTGGAACACAAACTAATTGGAGGACAACCGCAACAATAAATCTTATCTGAAATGTTCTGATCTCTGAGTTGAGAAAAGGATTATTCAATTTATCGGTTAAAAGACTTTGTTTGATAGAAAATGAATACTTGGTTGAAGTTTGACTCAATTACTGATTTTCATCACATAAATAGATTACAACTCAATTCCTGAAATCTGGGTAATAAATAAACAAAGAAATAGATGTTATAGATGTTCACAATTTGTTCAACAAGTCATCCAAACAAACGTCGACAACGAGTTAACATTTGAGTTTGTTAGTTTCTTAGTTCAAAGAAATCGATTCATTCGCTTTACATAAATAATTATTAGATGGATGAATTCAAACATTGAGTAAAAATAAGTGTTTTTTGATAAGAAATAGCTCTCAATTGGATTAAAACATTAATTAGTTTTTGATAATTGTATTATAAATAAGTGATTCATATTTAATGCGATTCGTTTGAAAGTTTGAGATAAGAGATCATTCACTAAATGAACGGTGATTGTAGTGGTAATGTCCGCCCAGTCCTAACTCAAGTGGCTCTCAAGTACTGAGTTATCTTGTTTTGAAAACTCTTCAATTCTCATTCGATAAGAAACTGTTTCTTAGTTGAGTTCTTAATCCCTACAAAGTTTGAATCCAATATAAATAGAAAAGTTTTGATCAAATTATTTACATTTCTTTGATTTTTGTAAAAAATGAAAGTCTTTTCAGCGATCGTCTTATTGTCGGTTTGCGTCGTTAATTCGATGCAAGTGTCGCTTCGGGCCACTGCTCCGAGTGGTTTGGACGCACTGTCCGACAAAATGGTCGAATATATCAACCATTTGAACACTACGTGGAAGGTCTGCTCAAATCTATTAGTTTTAAAACATTTTAACCAAATATTCAATTTTAACAAAAGGCGGGCAAAAATTTTGATGGATATACTCTCCAATACATTAAGGGTTTGATGGGAGTCCACAAAGACAACAAGAAATACCGTCTGCCAACTATTCGCCACAATGTCGAGAACCTAGTGGTTCCCGATTCATTCGATTCTAGAACTCAATGGCCTAACTGTCCCTCAATCAGTGAAATCAGAGATCAGGGCTCTTGTGGTAATTGTGAAGATAACAAAATTCAATGAATTGTTAATTCAAAAAAGTAATGTGTAGGTTCGTGCTGGGCTTTCGGTGCAGTTGAGGCCATGTCTGATCGAATTTGCATTGCCTCAAATGGCAAACAAATTGTTGAAGTTTCCGCCGAAGACTTAGTGTCCTGTTGTAATTCTTGTGGTTTTGGTTGCAATGGAGGTTTCCCGGGGGCTGCCTGGAGTTATTGGGTCGACACTGGTTTGGTCAGTGGTGGTCTTTACAACAGTCGCAAGGGATGTCAGCCATACGTAATCGCTGCCTGTGAACATCACACCACTGGAAAGTTGAAGCCTTGCGGTGATATTCAGGTAAATCATAACGAAGTTCTGTTAAAAGGGAAACTTATTTTTGTTATGACTTAAAGCCCACTCCAACCTGTGTTCACATTTGTGAGAAAGGCTATAATGTCAGCTATTCTCAAGACAAACACTATGGCGCCCGCGCTTATAGTATTGAGAATGATATTCAACAGATTCAGGCAGAAATAATGAAAAATGGACCAGTAGAGGCAGACTTCACCGTATACTCAGACTTTGTTACCTATAAATCAGGAGTCTATCAAAGACACAGCGACGATGAGTTGGGCGGACACGCCATCAGAATTTTAGGCTGGGGGGTCGAAGCCAATGTTCCCTATTGGTTGGTGGCTAACTCATGGAATTCTGACTGGGGAGACAAAGGATACTTCAAAATACTCAGAGGCAGCGATGAGTGCGGTATCGAAGATGATATTAACGCCGGTTTACCCAAAGTTTAATTTTTGATAATTATTGCATTTAATATCAATTATCAATAAAACTACATAAAAACAAATATGAAAATTCTATTATTTATTAAATTATTAATTTGGCGATTATTAAGATGAGCAATGCAACAGTGCAATTGCTCATACAATAGTGATTATCTCGTGCTTATCCAAATTCACAGAAATTAACATTTGATTCATCAAACTCTTGATTTCAAATTATTGTAATTTTGTTTGATTTAAAACCTGTAAATCTGGTAATGCCTTCGCCTCCAATAATTAGACAGAAAGCACCAGACGGTGGTTGGGGATGGATTGTTGTGTTTGGATCATTTATGGTGAGCCTGACTTGTGATGGCTTTACGTACACAACAGGAATATTATACGAAAGGTTTCTGGAAGTTTATAAGGAGTCGGAAACCATCACTACTCTGTTCGATTCACTTATGACGGGAATGATATTTGCAATCGGTATCTATTTTATGCAAATAACCAAAAATTAAATCGTTTTTAAACTCGAGGTCCTCTTGCGAGCGGTTTGACCGCTGCTTATGGCTGCAGAATGGTATCTATGGTCGGTTCAGTCATAACAGTGATGGGAATGTTAGCCAGTATTGTATTGGATTCAATTTATATGCATATATTAACTCTTGGATTGATAACTGGTACCGGCCTGGGTTTGATATTCCTTCCCCAAGTAGTGATAATCAGCTTTTGGTTTGAAAAACGCTTATCGCTGGCCATCGGTATCGCTGTTTGTGGCACTGGTTTTGGAATCTCCATATTTGCAGTACTGACCGAAAAACTGATGGATACATTTGATTGGAAGGGAACAATGCTTCTCTTGTCTGCACTTATGTTCACAAATGTATTTTTTTCATCGCTGTTCCGCAAAGTTGGTGATAAAGAAGAGAACCAATCGCTGAAGATTGCATTGAAAGAAACCTTCAACTTTTCAATAGTAAAAGAAGTTCAATTCATATACTTCGCTTTCGCCAACTTCTTGAATGGTACGGTATATTATGTGCCCATAATTTTCCTGAAAGACCATATAAAGAAAACAGGTATTGGCTCTGATGAAGACGCTGTAAGATTGATGGTCATTTTTGGTCTGTCCAATGCCTTTGGAAGAGCTGTATTCGGTTACATTGGAGAAAATGAATCACTCAATCGTTTGATACTTTTTGGACTCACAGTTCTCTCTTATGGACTGACTATTGGATTAATTGCAGCCTTTGGTTATAACTCGACACTAATAACAATAGGAATAATCGTTTTTGGAGTTACAGAAGGTCTGCAATCGACTCATCACTCCTACCATTTGACTCATTTGTAATTATTTTGCAGGAGCTTATGTTTGTCTGTCTTCTGTAGTAATGATTGACTTATTCGGTGTCGACAGAGTTGCCAATGCTTTTGGTATTTTAAACCTGATTCTAGGCATCGCTACATTGATTGGTCCGCCACTTATTGGTACAAATTCTCCATTAAAAGAATTGAAATGATTTGTATCTATCTCTCAAATATAGCTAAAACTGCTGATCACAGGACAGGATATACGACAGGCTTTTATATATGTTCTTTACTAACGAGCATAAGTGGAATTCTATTCATGTTTTTACCGACAGTTCAAAGAAAATATAAACTTAAAGACTAATAATTCGCCCAAAGATTATATAAAAACTTATTTAGAATATAATTCAATTGAAAAACAAATTTTATTTTCACACAAAAACTAATTGAAGTGATTGTAAATCATTAAAATAGATTTGAGACAAATTTTGATCAAAATTATGAGACAAATGTAATTGAGGGCAGAGTTGTTACGACTTCTGCTGCTGCTTGAGTTTAGCCTTTTCACTGGCCTTTCCTTCAGGAGATATGATAACCTCTGGTTTCTTATACGTAATGTTAATCATATCGATTCGTTGCATCATAAGGAAGCAGCATATCGCCAGAGTTATGGACGCACTCATGAAGAATACGGCGCCCACATGAAGAGCGATCTCTTGATTGAAAGAATTCGACTTATTTATCAGCCAATAGTAGAGCAACAAAATAATAACACAAATAATCCAGATGATATTTATTATCACACATACTAAGAACAGCATTCGATTTCCCATTTGTATGGCAACCCATCCGATGGGAGCGCCGACCAGTTGCATAATACAAAGGCCGCCGAACAGCACTAAATGGGTTTTATCGTTGTAGAAAAAGTAGGCGCACAGACCCAGGAATATGTTCTTGATACCCAGTATCAGAACCAGAAGACACAAATGACTGATGACTTTCTTGAGAATCTTCATTCGATTCTTGTCTTTCATTGGGTCTACAACATCGGGTAGGGGTACGGGTTCTCCCTTTTCCACATCAGATGAAGGGCGGGGACTCTCTATTTTCGATTCTTTATCGGTCTTTTTGGTTTTATTGTCGTCATCTTTAGTCTTGTCGTCGGAGTCACTCTTATCTACCTTTGATTTCTTCTTCTTTTTGGTCTCTTTTTCCTCGTCTTCAGACTCTTCTTCGTCTACTTTTGACTTCTTTTTCTTCTTTTTGGTCTCTTTCTTCTCGTCTTCAGATTCTTCCTCTTCTTTTTGGAGTTTGGATTTCTTCTTCTTCTTCTCGTCAGACATATTACTTAATGGTAACAAAAATCGATTGCAATCAGAATAAAATTGGGTAAGAATTCAATTTAATACTCGAATACTTTTAAATTTGTTGAATATATGAAAGAATCACGAGATTTATACATTGATTAGTACTTATAATACCTTGAGCAAAATGATTATAAGTCATTTGACAAAAAATGTAATTTATTCAAAAGTTTTATTTAAAACTAAACCATTTACGGAAGATATCAACGAATTGTGATTAAAATCATTTTTTAAAATAAAGTTATTGACAGCGAAATACATTTGACAGCAATTAATAAAATCAAAGCTAAATATAATTGAAATAAATTCAAAATACATTGATTTACACCGAATATTGTGATCCGAATAAATCATATAAAAAATTACACATAAATATTGAATCAAATAATTCAAAGATTAATCCAAATTCAAAATATATTTTCAGAATTTAATGTTTAATTAAAAGTTAATTAAAGTGAGTAAATAAAGAGAAAGCATTCGTTTGATTAAACATTAGTTCAGAAAACAGATATCAAATCAAATAAAGTTTGTTTACAGAATACAACACATCATTTGTCCTCAAAAACGGAATTGATATGACTTTCGCAGTTGTTTTTCTGGTATTTCAACTCAAACTAATTAATGATATTGTTGTTAAACTCCGCAATGGTTGGGCGTAGTATTTTGCCGCCTACTCCTTATGATTCATAGCGGTATAAATTACACAAAACAATAACTTTTAAACATAGACCCAGAATATAATCAATAATTTTGTTCAAAATAACTGAAATCGTACTCACAATTAACCAAAACTTTGATAGATAAAAGTTATCTACAATTTCATGATTGAAGTTATTAATGATAATGAAAAACATAGCCAGGAAACTCTATAAATATATTGGAAAACTAAAAAAGGAAATCTTATTCCGTTTTGTTTTACATCTATTGATGTGTCGGATCTATATTTAAAAGAATATAATATTCAGTAAACTTTAAATTATCACAATTTTGCCCAAAATATGCCAATAATTTGGAAATTTAGCGTTTTTAGGGATAAATTTTAGTTTTGTGTTAAACCAATTAATGCAAAGACAGAGAGTTTAGTTATCTTTGGGTTATTTCGAAACAGAAATCTATTAGATATTAGAGTTAAGGGAAATATTAAATAATAAATAAATAGATCTAAAGATTAGTGAATTTGATCAGTCGGTTAATAACTTAATTGAATGCGTATTTATAAGCAAATCCGTGCAAACAATCAGCACATGTATGCCATGCGATGAGATTTAGAGGATGCCATTCATTGGCCTGTAATGAGACGTAAAAATTTATTAGACATTCAATCAAATGGTTTAATGTAATCATTGGTTGACTTAGAAATTGAAAAACGTTTTCGTATTAGAAATTCAAATAGTATTCACAAAAAACACAATTAGTAATAAACGAGGTATTGGTTACAAGTGATGATTACAAATGAGTGTCTATTCCTCATCAATTTCCTCATTTTCCTCATCTGAGCCCTGGTCTGAGTCTTTACTTTCTTTGGTTTCTTCCTCCGGTTCGGCATTCAATTGATTGCCATCAATGTCTTCATTGCTATCATTGTTTGAGTCATTATCGTCACGACTAGGTTTGCGCACAACTGTATGGCTTTCCTCTGTTTTTTCAGTTTTACTAATCAAATCATTTAAATCTATTTTATGTCCCTTTAACTCAATTATCTTATCGGCCGGAATATCGATAACCTGTCCGTTCAAAGTGAGTCTCTCCTCAACAGTAGTATTCTCATCGGTCACTTCATCGATCACTTCATCGATCACTTCGTCAGTATCTTCGAGTGGACTCTTATCTCCGTTGACAACCATATCATTGCTATCAATTTGATCGATCATACCTTCAGATGAAGAGACGTCTCCGTTTTCAATGGTTATGTCCTCTTCCAGTTTCAAAAAGCTAAGAACAGTGTCTTCATCGCTGGCCAAAGACAGATCTTCGTAATCCTAATTCAATCGAATTATAGTCAATTAATTGCCTTAAATATGGTATGAAATTAGAGAATAAGACAATTATCTGTAGAACTAAGACAATCAATATTTACTGAAAACCTAATCATTGATGTAATCACTCTTAAAATTATAATATAAGACATACTCCACAATACTGCTCCTCATTGAAGAACTGTGGCGGAAGTGCTATGGGATTGTTGTTCCTCTTTTTGCATACAGTCCTCATGAGTTCTTTTTCTTCTTCATGTCCCGGTTCTGAGATATCAACGGTTTCGTACCTAATCTTAAGCGAATCCAAAAGCATTTGTGCCCTCTGTTGATGTTTTTTAATCTGAAACAACCATAAAGTTATTTATACAAAAACTCATTTATCAACAATTTTTGAGCATTTTTTGTGCAAATGTTTTGCATTTTTTGTTGTGATTGTCGTTGCATTTGATTAATACCTCCTTTGAGGCCGAAATGCCAGAAATGAGCATTTTTATGACCATCTTGTCAAACTAAACGAGCAATTAATTAATTAATTTAATTGAATGCTTCAAAACTGTGTTTTAATAAAATCGTTGTTTAGATTTGACGACAAACCAAAACAAAACTAATTAACAATAATAGTATGCATTCAATGACAACGCCTTTGACGTAATCCTCACAAAAGTGCCGACAATTTTGCGTAAAAACGCTTTGAATTTCAGCTCTTTTGTTGTCTACAAATACTTGAGTTGTCTCTTGAATAGTACCGATTCATTCATATAAATCAGAGGTAAGCACTGCTCATGTGTGAGGTCTTTTTTCCAGATTACACAATCATTCCTATTGAATATCTATCACTGTATAGGAATAGATATTATACGAGAAGGCACCATTTGTGAATGATCAATCTCATAATTTAAACTTGAATAAGACTATATTAAAAATATATTAACCCTCCGTTTTTAAAATGTAACCTTGTAATAAAACCTTACATTGTAATTTTGTCTTAGGGTGTCTAGTGGTATCTCATCCTGTAGCAACTACATGCAAGTTCTTTAATGCATACAGAACTTTTATGACCAAGATTTTCATATCAAAACATTTTTAAGCAATAAATAATTTATAATTAATTTGTTTTCAGTTAAATATCTATTAATTCTGAAATGTTTTACGAATCAAAGAAATAGTTTTAATGCAAATATGGAATCAATGGAATCAACTCCTAAAAGAGTTCCAACAAATGTGTTCTGTCCATCACTTTCTTCCAGTCTTCAGTTTTCATGATTTCCATGAATTTGCTTTTATAGTAATTTTATTCACATTTTATTGTTTATTAAATTATTTATTTATTTATTTGTACTAAACATTCAATTATTGATAAAATTCAAGAAATATTTATTAGCTATCGATTGACTGCTATTCAAAGAATGGGTGATTTGAGTTCCAAATTGAAATCAGTGTCCATTGAATTATTTAATATCTTGAAGTTATTATTGACCAATGAATGGATAAATTGTAAGCAGTGGTCAATAAGAGGAGTCTAAAGAGCTTTGGCGTTGCGAAGACGCTCTTCGATATCTTTCCAATTGACGACATTCCAAATGGCTTTCACGTAATCGGGTCTCATATTCTTGTACTGCAAATAGTATGCATGTTCCCATACGTCGATACCAAATAAGGGCACCAAACCTGTGGTGGCCATCAGCGGGTCCTGGTTAGGACAGGCGGCAATCCTTAATTTCTGTGATTTAGGACAAAAGCCGAGCCAGGCCCAACCAGAGCCCTGCACTGCCACCGCTGCCGCAGACATCTGAGTCTTAAGATTTTCAAATGAAGTAAAAGAGGATTTGATTTCATTCAAGAGATCGCCTTCAGGTTCACCGCCTCCTTTTGCGGACAGGTTTTGCCAAAAAATGGAGTGATTGATATGTCCGCCACCATTGAATTTGAGGGCCGGCTCTAACGCTATTTGAGCCGATATGTCATCTGAACAGATATCACATTTAAGGCTAATTGAGAACAAAGATGGAGAGACAGACATACTGTAGCTGATGGCTTCGTGCAGTTTCTCTTCGGCGATATTCAAATTGTTGACATATGCCTGGTGGTGTTTCGAATGGTGTAATTGCATTATCTCTGCACTAATTACTGGTTCCAATGCATTGTAGTCATAGGGAAGGTCTGGCAGAGTGTGCTTTGATCTGACACTTGACGCCAACCGATTGACAACTGTCTGACCATTCGGTACAAGACTTTATGGCAAACAAATCAATTGAAAAAATTAATTCAATTAAAACATAATTTGAGTTTCAATTTGAATACCATTTGATTGCAGATAAATGTCTTAAACTGTTTGTTAAAATCATTTTAATTGAAAAAATTTTGTGTCAAAAAATGCAATATTTGTATGACTTTTAATGTGTTGTCATTCAGTGAACACAACTTCACAGACAATCACTCAATAAGTTTGAGTTTATCTCATTTCGAGTGAACTCTTTGTGCGATTAGAGATACCTCTCATTCGCTAAACTTTTATCTATTGATAAAATTGTGATTAAAATTACATAATTGATAATGATATGAGCAAGGCATTTCATTAAATGATTAAGGGTAGCATCAAGTTTATTTATTTGTAGATTAATTTTCTGTTTATCTCTCTTTAAATAGCTGAACTAGGTCAGTGCAACTATACTCTATCATGTCCTTCAAATAAAATGTCAATATGCAAGGCTAACAGAGACAGCAGGTGCATATTTTATGAATAAGGCATGAATAAACCAGGAAAATTTACAACTAGATTATTTGATAAGAAGGGCCAGTAATGAAAGAAACGGTTGTATTTTATGTAATAGGAAGTGAAGCACATTTACATTGGCATTTGAAAAGGGAACTTGCTACAAAGTATTCAGTACTTTTTACTCCAATGTTTCAATACTAGAGTCAAACGTAAGGAATGTTAAGAAAAAGTTGAGTCAATTGTAGTGAATATTGTGTTTTGTATGCAATGAAAGCAAAATTGATTTTTTGACTTCCGATCGAAAGCTTCTCAAAAATATGGAGTTTTGAAAACAAAAACAGACTTTGATTTAAATTTTGTGCAAATATTAACATTAATTACAAATTAATATCTGTTTTATAATTAGTGTTGAATTGAATATAGAGATCACAGAAATATAATTAAATTATTGTTTGAGTGAATCGATCGCTGTATTTGTCTTCAGAAACAATTGGACACAATTTTAATGACAAAATCTGTAATGACTTCTGATTTGACGATACATTTGAAATCAAATGAACACCGATTTGGAGATGACTTCGACTCCAAACACAACCGAAATGAACTGAACTCAAACTCAGACACAAACGACAACCACTTGACGTCCAGTTGCGGCCAACAGCTGTCACCTATCGGTTCGGCCAACTCTTCGCAGTCTTCGCAACACTTGTTGTCTTCGCCTAAAAATGAATCAAAATATCAACAAAACAGTCATTCATTTAACGATTTGTCCAAAAACTTCAATGATTTAGAAAACAATACAAATCATTGCAAGAATAATAAGAAATCATTCATATTGTCATCGGATTTGTCCACAGCTGAAGACAAGCGCCACAAATGTTCAGATCTATTAAGTGATAACGACATCAATGATAATAACCAAACGAATGATAATTTATTTAATTTGAGTTCAAATACTAATAATTCAAACAATAATAGCGTAAAACGTGTTGTTTTGGACGAACAAACACTAATGTCTTTGACTGTCCACGAGTTTAAACATCACTGGAATGAACAGCAATCGTATATCAATTATATTGAATCCCAATTAAAGCAATTAAATAGAGATAAAAGTGATTTAATTTCGTTGAGAGAATCAGAAGAGAAACTAAAACAACAACAGTTGGAAGCGAACCGCCGCGAAAATGTCCTCGTTATGAGACTCACCACTAAAGAGCAGGAAATGCAAGAATATCTGGTATTAAGACCTTTCATTTTAATCTGGTTTTTCACAAATTTGTTTTCATTATTTATAAATTGATTCAATTGAAGAACGGTTTGAGTGTTTTGTTGACTCTTATTAATTGCTAATAGAATCAGATCCGAGAGCTCAAGCAGTCACAAGTGCCCACCGCAGCACAACTGCAGACCACTCTCATCGATCCGGCCATCAATTTGATGTTCGACAAAATGAAGAAAGAAGTGGACTCTTCGCGCGCCAAAGTCGAAGAAATGCAAAATGAGTTGAATGCCTGGAAGTTCACTCCCGACAGGTATTGCTTTTGTTTGTCTTTTCTCCGAATATCGCAATAATAGTTGCAATCAATAGTACGACCGGAAAACGGTTGATGTCTAAGTGCCGACTCTTATATCAAGAGAATGAAGAGTTGGGCAAAATGATAGAATCGGGACGTATTGCCAAACTCGAGGGCGAACTCGCACTGCAAAAGAACTTCTCAGAAGAGCTGAAAAAGAGCCAATCGGGTCAGACATGACACTCATTTTATTCTAATCTTCTATATTTGGAGTCAATTTAGATATATTTTAATATTAAAATGTTTTTACTCAGAATTGGATGACATTCTTCTGGAATTGGACGAAGACGTGGAAGGAATGCAAAACACAATATATTTTTTGCAGCAACAGCTCAAAGAAGCAAAGGATAAGCTGACCAAATATGAAGCCAATCACCAGAACGACAAACAATGTGTTCAAAACTCAAATTCAAATGAAACAAAAACTTCAAATAATACTAAATTATTTGAGAGAACGTTCGAAAGCAGTGCTATTCCTCATCGAGAAGGTGTCCACACAATCAATACGACAGACAATGAGTTAAATGAGAGCAACACTGACGACGAGGTCGTCGATTGTGTCAACAGTACAGAAGAATTAGATCCAGTGGTGAAGACTTCAAATTCTGTTACAAATAGTGAGCCATCCGTTCGAACCATTGATTCAAATGAAGACAATTCATTGAATAATAACTACTTATCTTCTGTTGTGAATAAAACGACTAACAAATTAAATAATGAATGTATGAATACTAAGAGGACCTCTTGTTTTCAACCAACTGATGATAATTCCGACATCGATGACGACTACAAACAGCCGTCGGTTAAAGTGGCAAGACTTAATGATAATAACTGTTTGGTCATCGACGAAGACATTTGTGGCAAACAAACAAACAATTCTAAGGATTGCGGTTTGAGTTCTTGTGATTCGTTGACTTCAAATACACTTAAGACTAAATGTATTGAAATTAACGGCCAATCGAACCAATAAACCCAAAGGCTCTCGATTTTCATATTATTTTGTTTTAATTTTTGGTGTCATTCAAACACTCTTTAAATTACATTCAAAAATGGAATCGATTGCTGTCTTTGAAATCAATTCTGACTTTGATTTCAAGTAACAAATTATTGCTTCTCTTTTGTAATTTAAACTCATTTTCTAATTTGATTTGATGTCTGTTTCCACCATTTGTCTAAACAGAGTGTGTCCTCACTTATCATCAGTTTGTCTTTCATTACATTCTTTTCTTTAACTGAAAATCTGATTCTTAACTCATTATTAAACAGTCGATTCACTAAAAAACAATTAAACCAAAAGTTTATCAATAGTTCTCTCTTAGAATTTAAGTAATATATCCGAAAACAATTGTTAATTATGTGCGACATTTGGGCACTGAATACCTTTCAATCAGAAAATCTGTAAAAACTTTCTTTTGCTGAAAATATCCATTTTATCGATTAATTTATTAATTATTAATCAGAGAAGAAATTGTTATTATTATTACTTCTTATTGTAATTATTATTCAATCGATGTTTAGATGTAATGAATGCTTAACTCATCTAATAATTTGCATTTCAATCAATAGTTTCTTCTCTTTTTTCTTAATTTATAGTCTAAACAAAGTTTTATGTCATTTAAGACTTGAATCAAACATTCAATTTATATATAACGCAATTATTCGTAATATTTTACTAAATGTTGCATCAATTATATTATTTAAGTTATTAATTGGTTTTCAATTTTCAAAATTTGTTTAAAGAAAAGAAAAAATAAAGAATTTCACGCATTCGTAACAAAAAAGATTTGAGATTTTATTAATTGATTTGATTTAATCGATTGGAATGATTGCGATAATGGAATGGTATTTGTGATTATAAATCGATACAAAACTAATTATTATAAGTAAAACATCACTAAAATGGACGGAATTCGAGATAGAAGTGTAAATATATTAAATTAAGTGTTGCTTAGAATCGATTTGTAGTTTTGATCCGATCGGAGAGATTTGAGGCACTTGTCATCAATTGGTGGCAACCCTTTCGATGAGTCTTTACAATCGAGATTCACATTAATATATCGTTTGAAGAGATTCTCAAAAAATAACTCAAAAAAAGTTATTATAAGTTAACGACAATAGAGTGCGTCGACAATAGAGAACAGAATGCATCCAATGATTCAAATACAGGTATAATCCAATTGTGAACTTTAAAAACCACTAAAATATTGTCAATTGTTTATAATACACAAAATCAATGCAGTCATGACTGTTAGCAACCAATCATTAAAACCAATTGTGCTGAAAATATTCATTGCAGAAGAGGTAAATCGAGAGGGAACGCCTTCACCCACTTTGAACTCCCACTAAAAAAAAGGTAAGACATCAATAAATAAATAAGTAATAAATAAATGGAAAGTTGTCCAAACCTGAGAACTCATTTTTCCGTCTCCGCCACTACTGAAGGCCAGAACTCTTAATTTATAGACTTTTCCGGGAACTAAGTCTGAAATAATGGCTTTGAGTTCTCCGCCGTCCAAATACTTGTAAACCTCTCTTGCAGTGGGTAGGGGCTGATCCGCTTCCCAGTAGCGCACTTTATAGCCAATAATTGGCTCTTCAGCATTGGTCAGAGTGGTTATACCTCTCCAGGTGACCATAACTGAGTGTGAATCTAAAGCAGTTATATTAACACTAGTGGGCTGTCTTTGTGGGGCTGCCTTATAGGTTCGGGCTAAGAAAGGTTCACTTTCAGGTCCACTGCCGGCATCATTATATGCCATAACAGCGATGTAATACTCTGTGTCGGGAACTAAGGCCACAATAAGACCCCAGGGATCGAGTCCTCGATTTAAAAGAGTTAAAGAGTCCAAAAGTGGATCCTTATTGTTGGGCCAGTATTTGATGCGATGACCGATGAGTCGACCTCTAATCTTCTCGCGAGTCATTTCAAGTGGGGCCCAGGTCACATTCAGAGCTGTCGAATTAAAGGCAACGGCATACACCTGGTTAGGTGCTACCTGAGGCATGCTTTCAGCTGAGTAGACGAGAACAGGTTCGCTGATGAGTCTGCCCGCTCCCATAGAGTTCATTGCCTGCACTCTCACTAAATAACGCCTAAAATAGTTGTCTTCTCCGACATTCACGGCATACATATTAGTGTTACCCAAAGAAGTTAAGTTCCTTCTTATGTAAGGATCACTTTCTCTCTGATCCTCAGCTCTGTTGACAAATCAAATCACAAATCAGAGACCATTTCTTCGAGCAATTGATTGAGAGGTAACTCACTTGTAATATATCTGATACCAGATCTCCGGTGCATTCCAATCCTGGGGTGGCAGAGGATCCCAAGTGATAGTTAGAGTTCCCGCTTTACCACCACCGCCTCCAACATTGGCTGGAGCTTTGAATGGTACGGATTTGTCTGTATTGTAAAGCGGACTGGCATCTGATTGGAGTAATTCAATAATATAATATTCTATTTGATAATTCAGTTGAGTTGACTGACCAGAAGGCGGTCCTAAGCCTAAATCATTGATGGCAGCAACTCGGAACTCATATGAACTCCAGGGCGAGAGAACATCTCTAACAAGAGCCACTCGTCTTCCCGTTTCCTTATGAGTCATGTATTGAAAATTAGTGTATTCCGAGACATTCACGATTGGCAGCCAATTGCGGTTATGATTAGTCCGTCCCTCTATCATATAGGCCCAGATTCGCCGCCCATTGTCTGATCCATCGCTCCACGAAATTTTAGCTGAAGTGGCCGTTAAGTCCTCTGCGAGAACAGCTCCCGGAGCCGTGGGAGGACCGGCAACCATAAGTCGAGTTTGAGCTATGTTTTTGCCAACTGATGTGACCACTTCACACACATAATCCCCCGCTTCGGAAAGAGTGATATTTCTAAGGCGAAGGAATCCCGGATAAAACCCTAAACATTGGAAAATTGTGTTAATGAGAGACCTTAAGTGATTTAGAATACCTTCAGTGAACTGGGGCATTTTAGTGAAATTAACTCGAATTCCATTGTGACTCCAAATATAGGCCACATCTAAGTCTGCGTCTGTGATAGCAGAACAGGGCATTTCTAGAGTCTCATTGACCCGACGCTCATATGAAACTGATGGCCCTTCATAAATACGGGGCCGATTGAAAACTCGTAAAAAGGTTTGCGATCGATCGAAACCAAGATCATTCCTAGCAATGCATGTGTATAGACCTTCATCTGATATTTGCACCGGATTTATGGAGAGGAAGCCATTCTTCATGATCTTAACTCTGCCGACACGATCGCCCACTTTTAAACCTAATGGATAACACATTAGACTCATTGATAGGCAAAGATATCTTTAATACTTTCTCTCTGCCACTCAAACTCTGGGAATGGAATGGCTTCAGGAACGCAAGGAATGGTAACATTTCCTCCTTCTGATGAATACGTTTCTATTTCGAGAGGATGTTTCTTAAAGGAAGGCGCCATCGAAACAATTCTCAATTGACCACTACTAAAAGCAATTCCCAATTGGTTGTATGCCTTGCACTGATACATTCCTTCATCCCTATCAGGTATGAGACCATCGATTGTCAAAATGTTTTCCCTAACTATATATCGCTGTCTGTCTTCCGGCGAAAGTGAGTCATCCATAAGAGTTCTGTCTTTGAGTTCGATACCATTCTTATACCACTGATAATACACTTCTGGAATGCCGAAGGCCTCACAAGTCCAGACCAAAGGAGTAGTTGACTCTCTGCCAATCACTTTATTGCCCAACTTTATTGTAAACACCGGCAGAGCTATTCATTAGATTAAAATGTTTTATTTGATGTAAACACATAATCAGAGCAATTGGTCTTACACTGAATGCTTAGCATAACTTTCTTAGAGATGACATCCCTTCCACTGGTGACAGAGCACAGATAGTCTCCCATATCTTCGACATGTACTTTGGGTATAATGAGAACCCGGTTGTGATTGGTTGTGTACGAGTTCTCTGGCAACCGATCGGTAACACCCGAACGACTCCAGTTGTAAGAAGGCACAGGATATCCATAGGCCATACATTCAAGACGGACGTCATCGCCCGCTAATGGAGCTTCAGGAAAGGCTTTCGGAAAATTGTTGGGAAACAGCAACTTCTGGCCACTTGAGGCCGGATCGACAATAAGTGGGAAAAATGGACCTGTCCTACCAGTGCTCGATATGACAGACTGAACATTACATGAATAATTGGCCCTGTCGATTTTCTCAAGAGATGAAAAGTAAAGATTGCCATCGTGTGAGACAAACACACGTCTGTCCTCTTCTACGAAATTTGGAAACGAGTTTCGAGTCCAGTAGTAATTGACTCGGGGGTGATGTTGTGGCGGATCACAAGATATTGATTTACCCCAATATTCTTTGCCATAATCTGGTGAACGCTTTTTAGTAAACTCTCCAATATCTGCGCACAAGAAAAATATGATTACAAATGAATATTTCAAATGAGGAGAGACTCACATCCAAAGCTCAACTGAACTGTTTTACTAATAATAACGCCAAAACGGTTCTCTGCAGTGCAGTGATATTTGCCCCTATCTAGATTTTGTTGTGGATTAAATATCGTAAGAGTGCCATCAGTCTGAGTGATACGAAAGTCCGCCAGAGGGTCAATAAATCTCGATTTCAACCGATTGTTGTCATATTCCTCTTTATACCATTTATAGATAGGAGTGGGATAACCATCGGCCACACATCTGACCGAAACTGAATTTAACTGACTTCGACCTAAATTTAATGATTCGTTATATCAATTAAAACACAACTCATAAAAGAAGTCAAATACCGCTCAAATCAAATACAGCATCCTTTGGTTCCTGAGTGAAGACGGGTCCTCTCGGAATTTGACTTTTGTCCACTACTGTTATGCCATAGTCTGGTAATGAAAAGGATAATTAATATACGAATTTTTAGGCCAAGAAAAAAGTCAAACCAATTTCGGGTTCGGGATTGACATTCATGAGGTCTTCCTTTTTGATTTCGCAAATATAAGGCGCTTCTGTCAACTCATTGACTCGAATGAGTCCCCACCGGTTGGCGTTTTGGGAGAAACTGCAATACATTCGTCAATCAATTGATTGTTAAGATTGTGATGACTCTTACTTATAGGCCGCGTGTTTTCCAGAAGTCAGTGTAAAGTCAAACCGATGGACACTATTCTCATCGAAAGGAAGCCACAAATCGTTAATCATAGTGAAGTCAGTGCGATCGGCGTCCCATTTCCACGCATTGTTTCCGGTGTCTCTACCACTTGTGTGCCACTTCCGATGGATGGGGTCTTTATTTCTGAGCCAATTAGTGACGAACTGATGCTCTTCTAATGTGTTGACTCCAATGAGATGAGAGTTAAACAGCAGAAAACAGGTCTCTTCCGCCTGCAGTACAGTCTTTGGCGGACTTCGAGTAAATTTATAACAAGAGTTCTGAAACTCTTCCCAACCGGTTGGACACGACTGACATATCACTGTTTGATTGATGTCAAGAATATGTTAAGAAAATCAAAGGATGTGTTGTCAAAGACTTACCATTTTTTGTATAAAACGTCAAAAATAAAAAGAAAAATAAAGAGATTAACATTTTGGTCGGTTCTCAGGACGAGTGATGTCTAACACATCCAACAGATCTTCATTAGTGTGGATAAGAATGTGATTAAATAGCTTTTAATGACTTCCAGATTGTCATTAATTCAAATATTTGTCAAAACCAACGCCTATTTCGAGATTTTGTTTACATTTTGTTCATGATCAATTCAATTTTTGACTATTTCATCAATTTTACAGTAAATATAAAAACAGTGATTTGTAAATAGTATCGAAAAGATATAATCAAATCTGTTATGAAATTTGATTTAATTGTAACAAAAGTTAAACAAATGCCTAAAAACTAAACAAATGACTAAACGTTAAGGAATTCAATGTTTTCGAGCATTCATTCAAAACATTGGATTCACTGCTGAAAGCATTCAATGGTTTTCGTGTCAGTCGTCGTACTTTTTAGTAATGATTTGTAAACAAATGTGTTGTCGACATCTGTTTTGCTGAAGTGATTGTCTTAAGAAAAACGATGTCTGTGTCTGTAATCGGTCTCAATTGGCTCCAGATCCTGGAAAAGGAGTTTGATATTAGCTTTGTGGACACAGACACCTGTTTGGCTCATGTCTTCTCCATAATTTCGGACACCGAGGATGCGGTCAATTGTAACCAATTCAATGAGTTGATGGTCAATATATGTGATGCCAGACAACACTTGACTCAACTCAGCTCTCTTTTCACACAACTGGTCCATAAGACCATCACTATCGCCAACAATAACCATGGTTTATCTGTAAGTCATGCAAACTATTTAGCAATTTAATTGTCATTCAGACCTTGATCAAATCGCTTACGCGGCATATAATTTGGAAATAATTGAGCTAGATTATTTAATATCTTATATATTTAAATATAAAATTATGTTTCAATTATCGTAATCGTATAGTCTGACAGTGCATAGGTTGAAAATAAGTTGATTAGTTTTGAAGTGAGTACAATATCAGTCCAAGAACAATTTAATTACATCAATAAAGAAAAGCTTGAATTTTTGTGTTTAAGTTGTATTGAAGTTTATTTGTTAATCAATTTGAAAACTATAGTAAATAATGATTCGTATGTCAGAGTAGGTTCGGAAGAATCGAGGCATCCGAGTGAGCAGGAACATGATCGAGCCTAGCATTAATTGAGCTAAACTCTATCTTGTAACAATCTTATAGCATTTTTTAAAAAAGTTTAAACTAGCAGAAATTGAATTTTATTAACTTAGTAAAATTATCTAATGTGAAATTTTTTTATATATTATTTTATTATCTTATTTTAAAGTTTCAAATGATGTGAAGTTTAGCTCATATTACAGTTGCTTACTGTGATATGGGATACGAACGACTCTTAAAAATCCATGGCTGAGTTTTTAGTTTGTTCAGGAATATAAAAGTAAAAGTTTGTTTAAATTAAGCCAATTATGAAAGAGTTGATAGAATCAAAGCTTTTATTAAACTGATTACTTATTTACATGTCATTTGATATTTGTTTGATTTTGAGCACTGATTGTGTAATCACTCGGTTTGTGGCAAATCTTCGTAATTAGTTTCCAATTTTTCGTCGCTCTTTTGTTCTTCTATTTGATCGTTATTTGTCTCAACATTTCTATTATCGATATTTTGATTTTTATTGCAAACATTTATTAACTGACTTCTGGTTAGAAAACATTCCTCTGAAGTATTGAGCGCTGAGTATCTGTTTTGTGCAGTGCTGTGCAATTGACCTTTCATCTCATTCAATTGTCTATCAATTGACTTTATTTGTGTCTCTAATCGATCTATTGATTGGTTAATCATAAGAGTCAAGCCATTGATTGACTGATTGGTATTGGAAACGTCGAGACTCGATCTATTTCTGATCTCAATAAGCATATCATCCAAAACATCGTACAGCTGTTCTTCTTCTTCTTGAATCCGATTACAAGAAGATATGAACGAGTTTTGAGAAATCATAAGAGCATTGAACGAGTCGTCAATAGTGGAGGAGAGTTGATAGAGCTTTTGTTCTAACGGTTCTCTTATGTCAGTAAAATCAGGCGTTTTAGTCAACGGTCCAATTAGTTCTTGTAATCGGAGAAACTCTGATTGTATGATAGATCTGCTTTTGTTGGCCATATCTAACGCTTCCTTTAGATAGTTTTCTGATGATTGTGAGGTACGCCATATCTCTTGAATAGTATTTATTATTTTACGTGAAAAGTAGTCGATGTGAACATCCAATTGCGTCAGTTTCTCGTCGACCGCCAATTGTTTTAATTCTTGTAAAGTGGAAGAAATATTTCCGTAGATGTCTGTGTTTAACATCTCTTTGGGTTCGTCGATAGTCCTCCCATTAGTGCTAATGTCTGTTATTCGTGTCTCATTTGAACTGATCTTAGGGCCAGAGAGGGAACAACCTTTTTGTTTCGGTCCAATCGTTTGAGTCAATGAACTTGAATTCTGATCACAAAAATGAATATTTATTATTCAAAATTCATTTTTGAAATGAGATTATTTAAAAAATACTCTTCAAATTATGCCCTGTCACTTATTTGGAGGTTTTCTACTTGCCAAATTAATTTCACACTTATTAAGGAGCCTTTAGCAATAGAGGGCATACCTTCAATGTATTGATTCTTATAAATACGAATATTATTTGAGAGGTAATAAAATTAATGTCCAAAACTCTAAACTCATTAAAATTTATTGGATTCTGAAGTTTCGTTTGGGTTTTGATTAATTTATAGTCCATTATATAAATGGTTTGATAAGATTTAATTTAATGTGGGCTCCCACTTGTAGTCATCACCAAAGGCTAATAATTATCAAGCAGATTTCGGGTACTTTTATGCGGTTTACTCATTTGATTTATAAGATGTTAAAGAAACTTAATGCAGACCTGGATCTGGTCAGCGATTGTCGTCAATCGGTTAACGAAAGATATTTGGCTTTGTTTGCAATCTTTGAAACCATCGACCAATTTGTGGACTGAATCGAAATCATAGCTAACAATGTCTTTGATTTTAGTGTTTGCATCCAACGAGTGTTTCACTAAGTTTTCGATATTAATTATGTGTGACTTTACGTGAGATTCAAATACAGTCTGTCTCTCATCACTTTTGAAAAGTTTTCCGATAATATCTTCGTTATTCGAATTGGTATTCCTCTCAATAAAGTCTAATTTGTCGAAAATCTTTTCACTTTTTGTTTCAAAATTTGTTTCAATTTGTGTGAACTGAGAATACATTTTCATTAAATTTCTATCAAATCATTTCAAAACAAATACCTTTGATTCAAGTCTTTCGCTCAGGTTTTCTATTCGTCTGATTAGTGATTCTGTCCTAAACTCTGCTTTTCTATCATTTGAAACAATCTTTTCGTCCATTTTAGACAACTTGAGGTCTAAAGACATGTCTAATCGCGAAAGTTTTGATTCAATGGAAACCATTCGTTGTGACAATTGATCTAAAGTGAAGTCAATTCGCGTCAATTTGTATGTGTTGTCGTAGGCTTCCAAAAGTCGGATCCGTTCCTCAATCGATATGAGTATATCATAAACCGATTTTGACGGAAGACTAGGCTGAGTTTGAATGGTGTGGCCATTGCTCTGGTCCTCTAAATTGCGTAGAGAGTGAATACCACTTTCTGTAATGAGTTGAGTGTAAATTAAAGCACTTTGAGAGACGTGGGATCAGTTCTTGTCAGATATACCGGTTATTTGTTGTGATCGGAACGCATTTGATGGTTGTGTGCAATCGATTGCTAACAAAATTACAGATATTAGTAAAACATTTGAATAATTCATTAGAGGAGTCATTTGAATCGCTATCAAAACATTTTAATCTAACATTAATTTTATTTTTAAACAATTATCTGTTTTTACTGCTCTTGAATAACAATGAACTGAATGTTATAAACCAGCAAAAGTCCATTCAATGCTCTTGAGGTTCATCTAAAATCGAGTACATTTTCAGTGATAAACAAATATTAGACAAAATTTTCTTACAAACACTCCAATGCTGTGCCAGCATTTCAGGGCTTATCACACATTCAAAGATCTTTTAATTTTTGATTAGAATTTATTGACTTTTGGCATAACTTTTAAAGAAATACTCAATTGATTTGACTCTGTTTTCATTTATATTAGAGTTAATACAAAATGAATTCTAAATTTTCTTTTGTTGTCTCAAATGATTGCAGAAAGAATTGGAAGAATTTCGTAAAGAATTGTGTGAAATAAAAGCCAAAAATAAATTGATTGAAGAAAATGATAAAAATTGTGAACAAAATCAAAATAAGGATCAGTTAAAATCTGTGGACACTTTTTATTCAAATTATTCGCATCCGAATGAAAGGAATTCGTTTGATATTTTACGGACCAAAAGTATTGCAGAGAGTAATGAATTATTGCGACAAAAGTCGAGACTATTGGAGGTCAAGAATCAAGAATGCGATCAATTGAGGTGTCCATCAACTGCCAAAACAATTGATTCCATTTTAATCAAAATATTTATTTTTAAATCGATAGAAAGGAAAACATTTTGTTGCGCCGACAGACTCTTCAATTGCAAAGTGAGTTATTCGGCTCCCGGTTGGCCGCTAAATATTTGGACAAAGAACTGGCCGGTCGTATACAACAGATCCAACTATTAGGCAGAGATGTTAAAGATGCGGATCACGATAGGCTTTGGAGCCAACTCGAGGCAGAAATACATTTGCACAGACATAAAACTGTGATTAGAGCATGCAGAGCTAGTTGTGGCGCCCCTAAATTATTACCTGCACCGCCTGACCACAACACTGTTGATCTCAAACGAAGACAGGGTGTTGGGAACTTCCGTTTAGTTACTGTAGAGAAGGATCCCAGCGAGGGTTTAGGCATTTCTATTACTGTAATTAATATTTGACTTTATTTTATTGAATGATTATACAAATGATTGATCCAAAGGGTGGTAAAGAGCACGGGGTGCCGATCATCATATCTCAGATACATCCGAACACAGCGGCTCAACGAACCGGTGCTCTATATGTTGGCGATGCTATTCTCAGTGTCAATTCAATTGATTTAAGAGATGCAAAACACGCGGACGCAGCATATATTCTGTCCAAACAGGTCTGACATTTGTTTCTTAATTTTCAGATATTTCTGATTTATTCAAACAATAAACTTATTCTGTGTTAATTGAGGACTAGTTTTTTTTATATTTGCTTTAAATGTAAAGTTGATGGTATACTTTGTTTGAAACTATAGAGTTGTTTGAGTCTATATTAGTGATCAAATATTTAAATGTCTTAATTTGATTCTTCTTTTCTTATCATTAATTTCGATACAAAGAGTGGAAAATGTGTTTTAGAAGTGATATTCGTTGCACCCGACGAACAGACAGACGATGAAGAGTCTGTTGGTAACATTGATGAAGAAGTGATTACTGGGTTAGGCGTTAGTGGCGGTAATTATCCGTTCTATGATTCGCAAGTGATTGACGCCAAGAGTATAGAATCGGATCATTACTATAATAGTGAAACAATTAATGAGACCGAATCCCTGGACGGCAGCGCCAGTCAGGCCAATGAGCCAGTAGTCTCTGCAACGACATCGCCGAGCAAACGATACCCCGGAGTCGCAAAACTATCTTCTCTATCAAGATTAGAAAGCCTTTCAATTAATGACAACAGAATTAATGATAATTCGAGTCAAACGTCAAATTGTGTTAATATTAATATCAATCATAAAATTGAAACACTTATTGAGTGACATTTACTCAATTTTTATAATCGGGTCCTATTTATTATATTCAAACACTATATTCATAATCGATATATTATTTTCTCAATTTATTCGAATGAAATTTTATCCCCAATTTTAAAGTGATTTTAACTCAATTTTTAATTTATTTAATTTTCAAAGTCTTTAAATCCAAAGACATTATTCAATAAAAAATAGTTTCAAATTAATTGATAAGAATTCTCAAGAATTGATAAAATAAATTGTTTTTGAACTGAATTTGAGTGACATTTTGACCTCGATTTGAACGCACAAGAGTTGGCACAAGAATTCAAATGAATTCGTATTATTATGACTTAAATAATGCATTTGTATCACAAGAATGTAATACTTATTCGTGAGTTCGACAGTCTTTCCTATTATCGCATCGTTTACTGCATTGTCCGACAAATATGAATGCAATGAATACAATGCAATTCGAGACGAATAACACGAATAACTGCCTTAATTCGGGTGGAGTTCCATTCATTCATATATCACATAACAGTTAATTATATTCTTCATATCTATTGTTCAATTAGTCTATCGCTTAGTTTGACTGACGGTCCGCCCAATCGTTAAATTGAAAATAAAGTGTCGTTTCTTCGCTACACATCTCTGTTTTGAAGGTCTCAACCGTTCACTACTAGTTTGATCTGAGATTTTTAGTAAAAAACTGATTCATAGATAAAATCTCATTAAGAGTTGTTTCACACAATTTTGTTACTCTAAAGACAATTCAGTTTTTATAGCTTTAGTCCAAATTAATTAATTTGTTTTCATTGTTCTGAAAATGTCTAATCAGAGACCAGTTGTGTTGACCGTATTGTCGCTCTTCCTTTTGCATGCTATCAATCGATTGTCTTTATGTGACGCCAGACGTAAGTTTTATTTGTCTAAATGATCTTTATCCTTTTTTTTTGTTTTATTTTGTAATAGTTTTCAATGTTCCTGATAAGTCCACTAATAGTGAGATAGCAATTCCTAAAACTAATCTTAATTTTATTACAACATTGAAATCTATTCGTAAGTTTTGAATAATTTCTCAATAAATAAGATTTTTGATTGTTTTGTGACTCATGAAAATAGAGCCCCTGAACTACGAACAGATTCCTACTCCATTAATGGTATTCCGACCGACACAACCCATGTTCAAATATTTGTATCGACATAATTTTTGAAAAATGTTGAGTCTTTTTGTAAAAATCATAAAAAAGTTAAGTAAAGTATTTTAAAATTTGATTGACTCAAAACTTCTGTACTTTTATATAATTTAATAAATTATTTTTAAAAATAGTTTCATTGAAATGACTGGAAATTTGAAGTAAGGAACCATAAAATTTATATCGGTTTAAGAGAATCGAACGGCGAATATCTGAATTCAAGTTTAGTTGTATTGAATCCTATACTTACTTAAATAGCACTCCATCTCTATCTCAGTGGACACTTGAGTGCATCTGCTCTTTGATTCTCTAACATAAAGAGATGTGTTATGTATGTCAGGCATCGATAGCATCAATGGTTTCCCAATTGGATTCCAAATGAGAGAGAGAGAGAGAGAGAGAGAGAGAGAGAGAGAGAGAGAGAGAGAGAGAGAGAGAGAGAGAGAGAGAACTTTATCGGCGAGTATATGGCGAAGAATGAACACTAGCAAAAACTAGTAAGACATAAGACACGCTCATTCGACAATCCCCAAGTGTGACATCCATTCTCATTATGATGCCGGTACTGCTCTGCCTCTAGCACTGCACATTCTGTACGCTTCTATATCACTCCCGCAGTTCTCTATTTTTCTGTTTTATTCGAAGCTATTGAGACAAGTGATGATCAAGGAAAACCAATGTGTGCAGACAACATTTATTTAAGTTAGCCAACCATTCAAAGTATTCTAGCTCAATTACGTGATCAGAGACTCCTCTAAAATGTCATTCAGATTTTCGAAAGACTCAAACTTTATATCATTTTCCTTGCATACACTCATCCATTCTCTCTCTCTCTCTCTCTCTCTCTCTCTCTCTCTCTCTCGTCTATATTCCTGGTCACGTATGTGCAATCCATTATCGGTGCGCCGCAATACGCATTGAAAACCATAGCTTTCTTAGGATTTTTACATTATATTTGGTGATCACTGATGACAACACTAAGGCATTGCTCGACACAAACTCAGACTCCTTTTAGTCTACTTTTACAAACTCTTAATAAATAATAAGTTAACTCCATTTCATTCAATAAACTAAACTTAACTTAAAAGCAAAAAATGCTAAAACGGATAAAACGTTAAATCAGACGTTCGTTTCCTTATTTAAAGTGATTTTAATTTTTAATTGCGGATAATTTTAACCAAAACTAGTATTAATTTAAAAATAAAACTATTCACTTGCTCATTTTTTAACCAGAATATCTCTAAATTCTTTTGTGAAAATTTGGATATCCCTATTATTTTGCACATTCAGTTTTCTTGTGTTGGAGAACTTTAACTTATTGCAAGTTTAGCAAAATGCATGCTTGACAATGATATTGCAAAATTTGCTAGAGAAAACTCAATTAGTAATTTATTAGTTATTATTAATTATAACTTATTATATGCTTCCTATGGGTTATCATTTATTTTTGACCACAATTGGAATGTTTTCAAAACATTTGGATATTTTGAAAGATGAACTCAAAGAGCAATCGAATAAATGACAGACGAATGGAGTGAAGGCTCAATAAATTTGAGACTATATTAAATGCGAGAGAATAGTGAGCGAGCAATATATGTCTTAATACAGTACTTATTTCTGAAGTAAATCTTTTTCTGATCTCATTGACCATTGAATGCATTGAATCTGTTTTGAGCCCTGAGTATCGATACTTTCTCTTTCTTATAAATCCCCAGCGAATAGCAAAATAACGTCTCTCTCACTGTCCTTACGTTCAATGCTTTATCCAAATGCTATTCACATCCAATATATGCAACTCATGCTTACGACCAGCGCTTTAGAGAGAAAGGACTTCATAGAATCACTACCAGTCCTTTCTTTATCTGTTTTTCTTCTTATTTTTTATCCATTGATAAATATATTTCGCGTCCAATACTTGATATACAAATCAATTGCAGCGAATGTAAAGTCATTTTTGGAGACCAAATGAGATTATAGTGAATATATTTGGCTATGAATTCGTTTGAGCTCCAGATTAGGCGCAACTCCTCTCGGATGTAATCAAATTCGTTACTATAAGTCATTAGTATTTATTAATTAATTACTCACTAAAAATATATTCTCCTCTTGGACATAGAATTAATTCATTCGAGGTCAGTGTCTTCCGACTAACTGAAAACCTAATATTAATATACTTTTATCTAGGTATATTTTGACAGAATTTGTATTTGAATTCGTATGAGTTGACCACAAACTCGAAACCATCGAAAACCAGAAAACCTTTGAATATATTAATATATTGAATATGAATATATTCTCGTGTTTTATACGAATTTCAAATTTTATTCAATTTTTGGGAATTATTTGAAAAGTGCTTTAAAATTGTTTTTTGCATTCAAAATGTTTACGACATTTATTGATATCTTGAAAATAATTTAATTTATTTATTCTGTTCGCTGTTTTTGAATAATTTAGTTCTCATTGAAATTCAATATGAAGTGAAAATTTATTAAATTTTTATAAGTATTTCAAATGAATGCAATTTATTTTCGATTAGTCTTACATTTAAGAGAAAAATGCAATTATTTTGGGTTTTTGTAAATGAAATTCGAAAAAATGATTTGAATGGCGGAAAAGATATAAACTTGTGTCCGATCAAACAACTATTTATCACAAAAGGCTTCTCTATTGCACAAAGAAAAAAGAAACAGAACTCAAAGCACAGGAAAACAAGAGATTCAGAGCAGAGAATCAGAGAAGAGAGAAATGTAATAAATGAGAAAATCTAAAAATCAGCTTAACTTCGAGAATATCTCATTTTAAGTGAGAGCATAGTCTGTATTCCTGTTCACATCTAATACTCAAATGTCATCTCAAACTATATTCTGCCCGAAGAGAGAGAGAGAGAGAGAGAGAGAGAGAGAGAGAGAGAGAAAATAAATGAATTGTCAATTTGTAAACGTGTGAACACAAGTCCTTCAATATTGGATTCATTTGTTTTGTTATACCTTTACTTCTTCACTAATACTGAGTAATGAAACACAAATATATTAATTCACTCGAAATGCGAATAATTTTTATAAATGGATGTCTACAATATTTTGCACGATAACTAATTGAGACTGCTTGGAAATTTGCAAGTCACAATTTTTAATGAAGAGAAATTAAACTTTGCTCTTAATTTCATTTATTCAGTTCATTAATCAAAGATTTTTGTGTTTTTGATTCTTAATTGCAATATGAAAAAATGCAAATATATTTCCAAACATCTAATTAGTGGAAATGAGTGCATCAGTTATGATGTGCTGTCAGTTGGCTTAAAAAATTTTAATGAACTCATCTCTAGATTCATATTTCATTAAATCCCTCGAAACTCGACTAATATTGCAATAGTTTGCAAGACTTTCATCTATTTTATAAGACTCTAATCTGGATATTAAGAGCTATAAACTCGAAGATTGACAGCTCAATGAAAATGAATTGTTCTTGCTCTATTTCCACTTCAAGTTTATCGAATATTCTGTTTGATTAATTTGCAGTTTTAGCATGCTGAAACTTAGTTATGAAACTAGACTATTTTGTTTTTCTATACTAATTAGAATTTGATTGATTTAATAAGTTGCCCTGATTGAACTAGTTCAATGTTGAATTTGGCTTTGATTGATGGAATTCTCGTCAGCAGAGGGTGTCAGTGCTATTGAGAGGTTGTGCGATCTGCCCGAACACAGACACAGACATTGGTTGTTGCACTGATGTGCTGTTGAATGAGTGCCGAACCAACTCTCCAACCAGTGCTCATTCATAGTGGTTGTGCTCACACACACACACATATACACAGACTTGTTCTCAAACACCACTCAAATCCAGTGCACAAAACCATTGCTCGTATTGTGTTTTTCACCAAATGTTTGAATGTTTGACAGAAAAAAGAAGTGAAAGAAAGTGTTTTTATTCAGTATTTCTCTCAAAACTAATAATGTTTTTATGAAACGATTTCGACAAACAATTGTTTGTTTCGATTATTAAGTTGTCCACAAAATGACTGAATTTTTGTTTCCGGGCGAACGCCTCCTCAATGAGGTAATGAATGAGCACCCGGGTGAATTAATGCGTACCGGCAGTCCCAATATTATTTGCTCTGCACTACCGACCCATTGGCGGTCCAATAAGACATTACCCGTAGCCTTTAAAGTGGTGGCTCTGGGTGAAGTAACCGACGGAACCATTGTTACCATTAGGGCCGGCAATGATGAGAACTGGTGCGGCGAACTGCGAAATGCATCGGCCATCATGAAGAACCAAGTGGCCAAGTTTAATGATCTCAGATTTGTCGGACGCTCCGGAAGAGGTAGGAATTCAATGAAATAACTCTTTGAAAATAGGTGTCAAATAAATTCCGATTAGATTCTCAATTGAATTATTCAAAAAGAATGCAAATTACACTAGGTCATATTCGTTTGTTTAAAAAAATTATGAAATATTTAGTTTAGTTTCAATTCAATTAAGATTTTAAATAAATTTCTTTTTTGACCACTTTATGAAAACCATGAGAATATGCTTTGCCTCAAATGTTGTGTATCAGCAAAAGTGGACTCACTTTCTGTCTTTTAAACCTGATTTTCTTGAAGTTTGATTGAAAATTATAACCAATTAAAGTTTCGAAGACATCAAAACTGATTTATTTATTTGGATTTCATATTTAATTTGTGTTCGGTTTGAATCCGAGACATTTCATTTCAATTGTCTGCCATTTCCCCCAAAATTGAGTGAATCATACAAAGGAGGGATTAGTTTATATTGAAATTTATTCGATATTCAGTTGACCCGTATATTGTGTTTATGCGTTTTGGCCGCACTTGGGTTAGGCTTTGGCCAAATGTGTGTCCAAAACAAATACTTGTATTGAAAACAACACAATACTTATATAAAGACTTTATATCAGACCAGAGATCTGACTTAACTCATGAGAAACAGAATGAGAAGAAGTTATACGAAGTGCTGTACTTATGTTTGACACACAAACACTTTGTTTGAATTCAACGCAAACAACAATTTGATGCAATATTTTATTATTAAAAACTTTGCAGAGTTTCGGATAACATTTGGAACTCAATTTGAAAACACTTGAGTCAAACATTGAACACAAAATGCATTCATTGGTAATTCAAAACAGACCTTATTTGAATTTATATAAAGTTGTGCTCTGAGTATAATTTGAGTTTAAAACAAATCTAATTTCTCTTTTATCTCAAATGTTAGGTAAAAGTTTTTCGCTGACAATAACTGTGAGCACAAACCCACCACAGGTTGGCGTTTATGCCAAAGCCATTAAGGTTACAGTGGATGGACCGCGAGAGCCAAGAAGCAAAACGAGTGAGTCTTATGTTTTTATGCTCTTCTCTATCGCTTCCATAACTCATTTGATTGGTGTCTGACTACAAAACACAGACTGCGGTTGTATTTGCTTTGCCTTTGATTTTAGTTTTCACTCAACTTATTATAACTTTTCTCTCTTCCCCTCATTTGATAAAAACGCAAACGAGTTATAACCCCAGCAGAAAAAATATCCCGAGTATTTAATATTCAAAATATTTATTATTCAGTCGTGAGAGCACTCATCAAACGGCAGCCAATTATTTGGAGGCCAATAAATAACAGCCTATTTTAATAACAATTCTTGTAATTAAAATATTTCGCTTCAATTTATTTTTATTTCAACTGAAAAAAAATTTACAAATCATAAGACTTTGTAAAAATACACTAAACGTTAGGTAATAAAACAATTGACTGCATATTCAAAGTGAAGGTTAGCACAAAATGTTATTTTCTTCGTAACTTTTCTTACTCTCAAAGCATAAAAGAGTAGATTTCTCCCAAACAAAACCCAAGCAAAAGAAAAAACAATCGCCGGAATTATTAAGGAGTGGCGCTAATTATTAGGCACAACACCTGTAAAAAAGTGTTGTCTAACTCTCTTCAGAATTCCTGTGCCATTAATTATTGTTTATGAACTTTGCGCTAACCCTTGAAAACACTGTCAGACAACTCAGTAATTAATTGTGATTTAAGAGCTTTTAATAAATTTTGGCGAAAAAACATTTTCTAACTGAATATATGTTAGATATGATGACCCCCTGCTGGCCATTTCCTGGTCCACAACAACAGTTACGAGCTTTCGCCTCAGCGTTTGGCCATCACAATCAAAGGATGCCATTCATGGATCCCAGAGGCTGTCCACTCCCACCACTGCCATGTGCGGCCGAATGGCGATTAGCCGCCAAAAGTCAGGCCGAACAGTGGGCATTACATGCGGCGGCCGCAGTGGCCGCAGAATTGCCTAGACGATTTCCTGGACATCCAACACCAGGTCAGTGAAAGTTTGAACATGCTCAAATTTTTGATGTCATAAGTAATAGCAATTACTTTGAATTATGTTCCGAACCGAAGACCAAATATTTTATCGATTTTTCAAAATTCGATTAAGAAAATGGAAATTTTTCAAAACCAAAGGATAATCTTTAGGCTGTCCTCAACTAAATTCTCAAATATAAAATCCCAAAATGTTATTCTGATTTTACCTCGAATCAATCATTTTGAAGAGATCAATATTATAACAGTTTATTTTTGTCAAAGTTGTGTTTTCTTTAAAAGCATATTCTGTGTTCAAAATCGTAATACTTTGAGTCTTATCTCTTCCAAGTTTTGTGTATGAAATCAATATTTTCATATAAGAACATATATTTTCTCTATTTTTCAAACTTTAATAATAAGACACATAAAACATGAGAGAGAGAGAGAGAGAGAGAGAGAGAGAGAGAGAGAGAGAGAGAGAGAGAGAGAGAGAGAGAGAATCGTTAGAGTGCGTACACATACACAAAGACAGTGTTATTGTAGGCCATGATTGCCACTCAGGCTTATCATTATCGGTGGTAATAGTGGTTGAGGGAAGTACCAAGAAGTAGCATACCATCAAATGCTTGAATGAACTATCAGACATTCTTCAAAAGTTAAGACAAAAAGTCGGTTCTTTGAACGATTGTTTCACTTTTTATTTTTTGATTCTATACCTCGTCTTATATTCTCTATTACTCTACTCTTAAATTTTAAAACAGATGCCATCAAATGAAATGAATTGATGTCTGGAGTCTCGTTGTGTTTGTGATGTTATATAATCTAACATTTTTTCGCCACTTTTTGATAGTAGTGTTGGTGTAGTTCTACGCCAAACACAATAGCGTTGATAATAATAATAATAATAATAATAATAATAATAGCAATGATTTTCGGTTAGCACTCGATTCGAAACTCTCAAACAGTTCACATGAATCTGTTTCTAAAATACTTCATTAATGGTATTTCATTAATGACTTACAGTAGCGGATAACCGATCAGCACATATGACTCTAAATTACAGACCAAATGCAAAAACACAACTGCATTAAGAGATACTATTTTTAACCATTGTTTCGGTTAATCCCTATGATTACCATAAAAACAAACTCTCGGATCCAAACATCAAAACAAAAGCCATTATAAACATATCAATGTTTACACTCAACCGAAAAAACACTTTCAATATTATTGACGATTTTGGACACTAAGTATTTCTTCGGTTTATATCAAATGTTCAGTTCTCAGACTTGAAGGCATAATCCAATTATAACACTATCTTTACGCCTACCAACAGAATACTTGATTGATCATTTAAATAAGAGAAGGATTCAAACTTATTAAAACTGATGAATGAATTAATAATAGTATTAGGACCAATGAACTTTTCTAAGCCATAATTATTGGGAAAATACATACCAAGTGCTTATTAGAGCCAATAAAATAGAATGACCTCAACATTTCTATTATTCTCAATAGAGTGGAATATTTGAATTCATTAGAATTGATTTGAAATGTTTTTGATTCAGATGTTAAGGCGTGGATATTATGATTTTTGATATAAATCTAACTTACCTATTTCATAAGTTTAGAGATCATTGTTGCGTTACTTATGCCCATTAAATGGTTATTCTATTTCTATATAAAAGATTACATTTATATATAAAAGAGAAACAAAAACATTAGATATTTATTCGTCAAAAGAATACTCAAAAGACAACAAAATAACAATTTTTGTCTTTTGATTAGTCTATTGTTAACCGAAAAAAGGTTTATATTTGAGGCAAAAAATTCGATATAAATTGAGTCCTACTCTCAAAGACAAAGAAGAGAAGTCTAATGACATGAATGCATTCGTAACTTATTTAGAAGAATGAGATATCAGTGAAGCACTTCTTTGCGGATGACCGCTGCCATCGCCTCTAAATGCAGTTCTCTAAAAGTCTTATTACTATTATTTTAGTTCTTCTTTAGTCAATCAGTGAACCGTTGGCTCATATCATGGAATGAGTCCAAGAATTAAACCGATAACAAGCTCTCTATCTCTGAGAATCCAATAGATTTTTATATCTTTGTCTTCATTACTAGTCTATTGGTTTGCAATTCAACTCTCATTCGATGCTTTGTTTCCAATATTTTTGTTTTCATTGAAAAAATTAATAGACTTTTGATATCTTTGAAAAGCAGGGATTTTTGCTCATTTATTTTGTCATCTAATAAATGAGATGCTCAGGGATACTTTCACACTAAATAACAGATTTGATTCATTGCTGTGAAGAGCTATTGAAATGTGTTACAGTGATAATGTTTGAAAACTAACCTGTTCAAATTTTGTTTTTAAAGAATTCAAAATTAATCGGATGACAAATTGATCATGAACAAATTCACTGATTTCAAATGTAAATAAGTAATGGCTGCAAAAGTAGTGAACATAAGTTGTGTTTAATTGAATTAATGATGGTTTCAGTGAATATCATATAAACTATTGAATCGATTGAACAAAAGGTTTAGTTTTAATGAGTGATACAAAGATAACATTTTGAGTATTAATTGCGGAAAAGCATATATAATGTATAGTGTCAGTCAATAGTGAGGAGCAGTAGTAATAGCGGTGATAGTTCTGGTATATTACGCAATGGCATCACCACTATTACCACAGAGTCACCGATTCTGGTATTTCCACTAATGAACCAATGCTTATACCAATGCTCATAGCCTTTGGTAATCGCGTTGACTCTCTTTCCGTCTTATCTCTGATTCACATTTGGCTTCTTTTGGTTCAACATTTTGGTCGTTAGTTCTTCTTTCGCTTATTATCCTCTCTTCAAATTAGATGACCACTAAATAAATAAATGCAATTCACTCTCTAATCATAAGGAGAGTGCAATTCACTCATTAATATACTTTTGAACATAAGTTTAAATTAATTGTGTTCTCAAACTCTTTACTACATTTATTGGAGAAATTCGTTTAATTGAAAGATTATTTTGAATTTATTTGTGTGTAGACAACAATCCCTTCCACTTGAGTAGTGCTGGCGATTGGAATCCATATTATAGCAGTTATTTGGCATCTGCGACATCAGCCCTTACGGCCACATCTGGCTTTCCATCACCGCCGGTGTCGTATCCAATCGGTGACACATCACTGGTCTCAGTATCGAATGCCAGCAATAGTCATGTGGACAACTGTGCGCCTATACATCACGGTCTGCATTATTGCACTTTCTATTACAGAATATAATATGGCATACATTTGATCGATATTTACACTGAATTCAGATTTTCTCAAACATTAGTTATTCAGAGCTCAGAGTTATTCACAATTATTTACAAATAGAGTAGATTTCAATCCTTTTTTTTAATTGATTCGTCAAAATAAATGTATATATCGAATGCCTGTCCACAGATCGGCCAAACCCGTCAGCAGCTAATTATGTTTCACAACTGGGTTTAACAGCCAGTCCTACCGAAAGTATGTCTTCGTCTTCAACAACAGGAACTGCTTTATCTCTCAAATCGAGTGTCGAATCGATGCGCTTCAGTCAAGAGCTGGCACTCTGTGATCGTTTGAGTGAATTACGACAGGGGCTAACCTGTGGTCAAGTGGTGTCGACCACTGCCAACAATTCTGCGTTCAATAGCACAACCAACAGTACAACGGCAGTGGCAGCGGTGGCCGCATCTCTTCTTCCTCAGTCAGTGAGCCATTCCTATACGGCAGCGGCACTCTTGTCATCGCACGCCTATTACGCTAACTCTACATCAGGCACTCCATACTTAAACGGACCTCCAGTGATGCCGCCATCACTTCTCTATCCTCAATTATATCAGTCGCAATTGGGCTCAAGTGTGGTACAGGCAGGTCAGACATCTACAACACAATCATCTATACATTTGTTGAGTAATGCGTCGGAAGTGTCGCGAAATGAGACGAACACCGATAGCAACGATGAGTGTATATCTACTGATACGGAACAGAACAACGAAAGTAATAGTGATAGTGATAGAGCCCGGAGTCGTACAAATAATGTTAGTGTTGGTAATGGACAGCACAGACATAGACAACAACAGCTAACAACCAGTAGATCATCAATATTTGAGAGGACTGTTCATTCAGCGCATCATTCATCACAACAGAACGGCATCAGTGGAAGTGCCACCAGTGCTAACACAAACACTAACAACACTAATACTAATACGACAACAGAAACCCTTTGGAGACCCTATTGATTACAATTGATTGTTGAAAGTATTGTAAATCTATTGATATTAATATTATTATCACTCCATTTGACACCAAATAGACTTTGCTTCAAAACGAGTCAATTTTTTCTTAATTTAAGAACCATTTTATTATAGATTATATAAATCGTAAACTTTCTCATCATTTTATCGAAAGATATGAACAAATTGTAGATAAAATCCATTAAATCTAAAGAATTAAATATTTAAAACAAAAATTGTTTTAATTTCTTTTCATTTCCTCAAATGTTTATATTCATTTGGGTTTCAATAAGAGATCAATTGATTCAATGCTATCTCCAAACAAATAGAGTCATAAGTGAGCCGAGAGTCCAATGGATTAGTTTTTATTGAAATTCAGTGAATATTGTGTTCACTCGTATATTGTGTTTATGCGTTTTGGCCGCACTTGGGTTAGGCTTTGGCCAAATGTGTGTCCAAAACAAACACTTGTATTGCAAACAATGCAATACTTATATAACGACTATATATTAGACTTGAGATCAGACTTTACTCCAGAGAAACAGAATAAAGAAGTTATACGAAGAGCTGTACTTATGTTTGACACACAAACACTTTGTTTGAATTCAACGCAAACAACAATTTTATTCACAATATTTTATTATTAAAAAAGTTTTAAACTCAGTTCAACTCAAATGTATTCGTGAATAAGACATATAAGAAGTGCGAAACGGAAAACAAAATCGTATTTTGAATAATAATTCTTGAGTTCAGTTCTCACTATATTTTTATTGAACCGTTTCTTACAATTACTTGAATTCTTGATTTTTGTCTTTTGATTATTTTCTTAATTCAAAAAAGTGTCGCTCAAAACGAATGACTGCTTAGTGTTCACATCGGATGGACTTCAACTGCAAGACATGAGTGAGTCCTCAAAATATGTTTTTAAAGCCTTTCCTCGCTTTCACTGACAGACAACTCTCAACTCATTGCGGTTTTGATTCACTTTTAATATTAATTTTATTCAGACTTTGAAAGGCGACCAAAACTTTAAGCAAAAAAATCACTTTTAATGTGAAAATTACTTAATTTCGCCATAAATTTAATGCATTTAATGCTTTTTTGTTCACTCAAATAGATTTAAATTTATGTCGACTTAAGTGAAGTCAATAAATATTAGTTTGTTTTTGAGGTAAAACTTAGGCTCAAAACTATCAAAACCTCAATAATTATATTATAATAACACGTATTCTCTGAAAACTGCTACCAATTCCTATCAATTCCTATCCATATCCGCACGAAATTCGTATTACCGATAAAATATGTTGAATATTGTAAGTCTCATCACTTTAATCGAGTCACTCACCGCATGCAAATAGCCAAGCGCAGTTAATTGCAATTGATTTGTGACAAATATAAAATTGGCTTGATCAGCTTTCAAATCAAAACTATCAATTAATGTAATTTCATTAACTAAATGGAATTTTTTAAGATGAGCTTGAAAATTGAATTAAGTATATATTCGTAATGTGCTACTTGGTTAGCCCACTTTTAAAGAGAATTTTGTGAAACCTGGAGCGACATAAGTATGGAATGGCATACAAAGGATATTAACAAAACCAGTGCTAAGGAATCACGAATTTCGTGAATCCGTCAAAAATGTGAGCAATAATTTTTGAGGCGAATAAATGGCGAATAAATTTAGTTTTCATCTCTAATAACAATAATTATAATATTTTTTGGTTTAACATTATTTTGAAATTTGAATTCCTTTTTGATACAATTTGATACTTGAGGGCTATTTGGGGCTATTTCCCGCTGTTTAGTATAATTAATCAATTTTTGAAATATTCTCATCTTTTTTCTCACAAAAAACCCATTTTATCCGCTCTTTTCAATAATAACTCGATATTTTCTAACAGCTCTGAAAATCGCCGTCAGGTTTGCAATGAACAAGAACAGATATTTTTGCTGTTCTTTCAACAAAAATTGCCAAGTTTTATTAATAACTAGTTTATTCATATGAGGAAACTTTGGCACAAATTATTATTTGCTGTAATTAAAAGACAAAGCGATTGATTAGAGATTATCGATAATGAAGTACATAATAGTAGATAATATATTATCATAATTAATAACGTTTTGGCAAAACTTATCGATTTACTAGATTATTATGTATTCAAATAGCTATCCATTAGATTGTGTTCAAATTGAAAGGACACACCTATCAATTCAGTAGCATTTGTTGTGTGCTTTTAATTCAATGATAGATCCGATAAATTATAAGTTTCAATGAATTTGAGATACATTTTACAAAATTGTTGAACATATTAGTGAAAGTTATAATTGAATTCGCTTTCAATTGCCTTTTACTCCATATGAACACAACTTGTACTCAATTTAATGGACACAGACTATGAGTAATCATTTTTTGTCTGTTAGACTGAGATATAATTTTTTTTGAGAGAAAAATAATAAATTATAAAATTGTTCGCTCATTAAAACGTATAAAATGTGTATAATATCTGTATTTTGAGCCCAAATGCATTTTTCGTTCAGAAACTCTCAGCAGAGCACTAATGATAGGCACAGTTAGTGTATTGTAAAGTAGAGTTAGGTTAACAGCGCACACACAACAAGCAATTGGTTGGTGAGTTTTGGGTGAATATGGTATCCCTCTAATAATAGCGTACACGGCATACACGGCCGGTACGCATGAATTGCCATCAAAATTAAACACAATATATAATGAAAGAGAGAGAGAGAGAGAGAGAGAGAGAGAGAGAGAGAGAGCAAAGAATCGAGAAAAGAGGAGAGCTTAGATAAAGCTAGAGCTCACTGAAAAATAAGCAGAGCTCTATTCTTTGCAGTGAAATGAATGAAAGTTGGGGAAAGTGCCTGATTTCTAAGGCTTATGACATGCACACTATAAACCCGATCCATTGTATGAATTGTTTGATTCAATTCTATTCAACTGTTATTCGAATGATCTATGATTTCATATTTTGCATCCATATTAATAGCAATTGCAGTAAATATAGCTTTTTTGATAGGTTTTCCTTCAATTCTATTGAAATCACTACTGTTTTTATAAATTATAGGAATTATTACAACTGTATTGATATACTCAATAGAATCGGTGTCAGCAATACTTGCATTACATTTACAAAGATGTGAGACTCCAATGTCTATAATAGTGTATTCTATGAACAATTATTTGGAGAAAACATTTGATTGAATTGAATTTTAGGCAATTTGTTACTAATTTATTTGAGTTACACAACGAATATAAACTTATATAATAAAGATTCCGAGGAATGAAGAGATAGCGTGAGGGCTGTAAAAGAGTCGGCTCTTCAGAAGCAAATACAGTCTGACTCAGTTATGAGCAATGTTATTATAATTTGGTCATTTGAAAGGCACCGGCTCTGTATTTATGCATTTGTTAGATGTACAGCGAAATTGTCGTAAATAAACAAGTTTTTGATTACTAAGCTTTTATTAGAAGTTAGATTCTAATACCTTACACACAATACTCTGTTCACAATTTGACAAATTCGATGCCACGACTTTAGAACTCAGGCCATCAAGGGCAATGTTATGTAAGCAGGGCCAGCACTACAATATTGGTAAGTTTCAGGCCAATGAGGTCTGCCTCTAATGGTGTGCACAGCCAGACATGAATTGACGTCAAAATAAACACAATATATGTACCATTTGAATGTATTATGCAGTGATACTCAAGCGATTAGGGCCGAATAATCCCTGAACTTTGAGCTCGGCAAGACCACTGGGGTCTTGTGGCAATTCTACTTCCCGTGCTAAGGGTGGGCAAAACTTTTTAGTTATTGTTCAGTGAAAAACTAATTCGGCACAATTTCGGTCACTACTCGTGAAAATAATAATTGCAAACGAGCACGTTTTATGTTAGTATTCCCTCAAACTATTATTGAACCTCTGAATAAAGAAAACCTTGGCAATACTTTTATTATGAAAGAGAAGAGGGGGAGAAATAGAATAGAGAATTGTGTGAGAGAGCAAAGCTTAGATAAAGCCGGAGCTCACTGCAAAATAAGCAGAATACTGCTTTCAGAATAGTGAACCAGGCATGGTTAACCGAAATCTAGGAGTAAAATGGCAGATTTTTGTCCAAATCCTAAGAGAGTTTTCGTTTGTGTGCAAAAGTCTGGTCGGGTTTCGGTTTTGTTGGTCTCACCATTTTATGAATTCTTTGCAATACTTTCCTAAAAGTTGACCCTGTAGCCATCCCTGTCACTAAACGGAATAGGAGTTGTGAAGAACATCTGATTCTGATAACATTTGTGTGCAGAGCATAAACCGAGAGTATTGTGCGAATTGATGCCAATCTGCACAACGTTTCAACCGTTGTAATCAAGTTTATGATATCTCGAATCATAGACTATTCCAATTCTTTCTGTCGGATCACATATTTCTAATGATATATGAGTTCCTATTTTACATCAATGTTAATAGCATTTGCAGTAAATATAGTCTTTTTGATGGTTTGCCTTCAAATCCTATTCAAATCACTACTGTTTTTATAAATTATAGCAATCATTACAATCGATATGATTTACGTGATTACAATCACTACTTTTCAACACATCGTGTAAATCAACTATTTGTCTGCCATAGATAGAGATGCTCAAGGAGAATTTTACAATTTTTCTTATTATATAAGAAAATGTGACTAATAAACTAAAAGTGTAAAACAAAGGCATCACATCTTTTTTATCACGTCTTTTATTACAACTATTTTACTTTCTTTCAAATAATATAAAGTAATTAAACGAAATTTCTCCTAAAATTAGGAGTGAAAACCTTTTATGCCTGAGCTATGAGATCTTGTGTAGCCTTTAAAACACTTCTTTGATTAACATTCCAATCAATAATTATGTGATAGATTTGTTCTTAGTATCAAATTTTGAACTGATTAAATCGATGATTGTATGTTATTTTCACTTGCACCATTTAATTTTTTCAATGTTTTCTTCGACTAATTTATTGTCAAAGATTACAAATTTTAAAATAAATGAACGCAAGTCTTAGTTAAAAACAAAAATTAGCGCTCATTTTGGAGGCACTCCTCGTTTTCAAGAAAATACATTTTTCAGATTTTTCACAATTTTTTCAAAAATTTAAAGTTAAGTGAAGAATAACTCAAATGGTTAATAATTTGAACTTTTGGTGAGCGAAGAACACCATTGATCGAGGATTGAAGAGCACTGATGTCACGCCTAATATTTTCAGAGCAAAAGTTTTTAATTGCAGGTTATGTTAGCTTTTAATTTCTGTTAGCGTTTTATGTATTTTTTGCATTCAAACTCACAAATTGTAGAGTTTTAACGCAAAATATATGTTTCCTCAGTATATATACACTAAATAAACAGCAGAGCACAGAATAAGCACAGAATGAGTGAAAATTGAACTCTCAGTTCTCTTTAAGCAATCGCTTGAAGTATATTATTAGCGAAAAACTAATTCTCAAAACAGATTCACATCTTCTTTGTTACGTCAATGAATGATATATTACTCGAAGAATACCAAACACTTTAATTATCAATGAAAACGACCCATAATATGCACTGAATATTCCTTAGCCTAATGTATATTTACCATGATAATTAGTGTTTTTAAAAAATTTTAAGCTTCATATTTTTCAAAATCAACTCAAATATTAATTAATTTGTGGCACTCTATTGTCGGCCTATCAATGGATACTTTTTTGTAACTAACAAACAATAATACACAAGTTTTGGCTGCTATTACTGAGCTTGCTTAAGTTTATTTGTATGAATAGTTGTTTTGAAAGTGAAATGTTATCTGAAATGACATTAAGAAATAGTCAAAACATTTAGAGTTTGAGTCAAAATAAGGCTTTAATCAGACGATTTGAATGAGTGTGAGTTCGGTATAAAACTTCTTTATATTAATAAAGAATTTATTAATATATTAATATATTTTCGAGTATTGTATTCGATATTAAAAATTTTCATCAAATTATTTCTTTGTTATTAAAATATATTTTGTGAGCGAAAGGCAGTGTTTAGGAGAGTATAAGAGCATAAATGGTATTGTATTCAAAGTTTTCAATATGTGTGTATAGACAGAGTGCCGGTGCAGGAGTGCAGTGCATCAAAGCGTCAATACATGCATACATCTGCTGCACTTCGCCTCAAAATTCTATATTGAATTTTTCGCTTACTCTCACTCTATGTATGCCTCGATTTTCATAATATTAGTTATTTAAACGAATGTAATTACACTTAACACAACTCTCTCTCTCTCTCTCTCTCTCTCTCTCTCTCTCTCTCTCTCTCTCATTCTCTCATTCTTTAATCTAAATATAATACTGATTCGAATTTAGCAGGATGCCATCTTAATTTAGTAAGTATCAAAGCATCAAACCTTTGATTGATAACATTGATAATATTTTTAAATTCAATCTAGCAGAATTCTAGTTATATCATTATTGGTCTAAAATTCTTTTGTAATAATATACAGGTTTTATATAATACAACTATTTTTGTAAATAAACTTTATTTTTCGGTGTTTATGACAAGTCAGAGAATTTTGCAACTATGTAATTAAAAGATAGACCATGTTCTCCATGTCCATGACCATGGGCTATACTAGTGGGCACTCACTTTATGGTTGGATATTGCTTCTAGAAATCTTCAAATATTTGAAAATAATAATTGAATTGAAAGACATTGGAATAAAATTTTGATTGAAAAAGTAATTTCCGTAAAATAAAGAGAAACTTTTCCGCTCTTAAACTTTCAAAGAAATAATTGTTTGCATCTTCGCCTTCTCTGATTCACGGTTGACCAGGTCCTCTATAGATTTGAATAGGTACATTTTAGAAAATAATTTTTATTGTATGCTTATTTTGTGATGAATATATAAAAGCCAAGGGTGTACCAATTATCTTGAAATCTACATAGAATATTAATAATTTCAATTGAATGTGCAGTTATTGAGATATTTTTGGTAAACTTTTTCATTAGTAAAGTTAGGAAACGGACATAACATTTGTCAAAAAGAATTTATTATTCGAGCGAATCATCAAATTATCAAAATATCTCTCTTTTCACATAAACTAATGATATTCAAGAGTCAGTTAAGAACGGAGACGATCAAGATTTCTCATATCATACCATAGATCAAATTAGATAAATATTTCAATGAAAAGTTTCAAAATCTAAGGTGATATAAGAGATGTGATTAAATGACATCCGGAAGCGGTAATATTTCCATCAACATATTCAATTTCCTTGATAATTCAGTTTATATTGTTCAATATGCACTTTAAATCGAATTAGTTTAACAAGAACTAAATAATAAAAAAATAGAGAGAGTGTTGTTGTTACTTTTGTGGAATCATGTTTTCCAACCCTGATAGCTCTTACAGAACTCTTACAAAATTTCTAAATTGGGAAATATCTGATAACTCTTGAGTATCCCTGGTTAAAAGCATCAGTTATTTCATTTTTACATTACAGTCGGGGATATGCCTTCCAAATGAGTGATTATGCTGAGCGCTGATTAGAGTTAAATTTTAATGCATTTTACTATTACTTCTCTCCTAAAAGTTGTAAATGTTTTCAAAATATTTTTAGTAAGAAAAACAAGAGAGAGAGAGAGAGAGAGAGAGAGAGAGAGAGAGAGAGAGAGAGAG
>JAQGCS010000022.1:0-53608 GCA_034702105.1 Fuscozetes fuscipes
AAAACACATTACGTATTTTATTTATAAAGTCCAAATTCTGTGTTTGAGAGTTTCAGATATTTAATGATCGTACTGTATTTAACACAAACGATATTTGATGATATGATAGACTGCGATTCTCTGACCAAACCTTCAATATCTAACCTTCTGCTCTACTGTTCTTTAGAGTTTATCTTGCAACTTTTCTTTTCATATATAAAGGTTTTAAAATATACTTTATAGTCATGATGCCCAAGGTACCAGGTGACAATGTATACCAATTGTACTGCGCTGCTTTAAAACCAGTTTGCTGTAATAGGGGATGCTAACAGATCAGGAGATCCCCTATCAATTAAAGGTTGAGCTTAAATTTAAAAAATTGCCCAGGCTAGATAATTTTTTTTCACTACATTTACGAAGTGTATATATCGTTTGTGTTAAATAGAAAGTTGCCATGGAGGTACAAACGATAATACAAACGATAGTTTGTCGTTCATTGCATGGGCAAAAAGGATTTTCACAAACTTGAGGCCTCTATTTGCATTTTTTTAAAAAACCCCACCTAGACCCCCCTAGAAAAATTTTGAAAAACCCCTACCCTATACCCCCCAACTACAGTCGAGAAGCTTGGGCATCCTTGACTCTAGGGGGGTTTCGAGCAACCCCCCCTTTGGCCATCCCTGTATTGAAGCAACTACAATTTTTAATAAGTGTTAATTTTCATATTAATTTATTAGTAATGAGTAGCACATGGGACTGCACAAGGGGTTATTTTTTTATATGTCTTGAAATCAACTTATATGACACCTAAAGTGGTTTTAATGTAAAAATGGACCTCTTCTCTATATTTCCAAGAGTTCAAAAAAATTGTTATTCTGTTGATCCGAGCTATCCTTCATACCCAATAGAAGAAGAAATACCCTCCCCTTTGCGCATCCCTGATGAGTAGTTAGTTTTGTAAAAATGCTTTTATTTGTTGAACAGTAGAATTGAATTCAATAGATGGTTGAATACGTTACTTGGTAACTTTATTTGCTATGTCACCATAAAGGTCACAGGCAATCGAGACTGTAAATGATTACCAATCTAATTTAAATTCAATTTAAATACTTAAACATAAAAAGGTAGCAAATAACAAATATAAAAGTGCCATGTCAAAAACGATTATAAACAGGGGTGGCCAAGGGTTGATCTCTTATCATCCTTCTAGAGTCGAAAAATTGTCATTTCATAGATTCAAATCCGATGAGTTTTGCCCCTACTCTAGAATTTTGCCAACGTTTAACAAAATTTTCGGTCTTACACCAGGATCCCCCATCTAGAGCCATCAACCTCAGCCATCGCTGATTATGTTGAAAAAGGACCTTGCCACATATCGGACCAAAGTGTCCACCTAGAATCGAATTGCCCAAAGTATTAATAGTTTCAGATTCTAAAAAATGCTGTTAAGTGGTAAAATCAAAACTTTCTTAGGTTAGACCATGTTAAACTTATTAGAATGTTATTATTACCGCTATGACGTTCGGTCAAATCGGTCAAATATGCCTAGGTCAGTTTTGATTTCTCCGCTCGATGTCTTTTTAATTATTTATGTAATAAATCATAGTATATAGTTTTGTCGTTAAACCCGCCAACCCCCCTCGAAAACAAAATGTTTGATTTTGAAAATACCAAATCATCTAGAATAAACTAAAATTAAAATATCAACTCATTGTATTGGTGACTTTGATTTGTGTGTCAAAGTTATCGTTAACACATCCGTCAATATATTAAACATTTACCCTAATTTAGCAAATTATTATTAACACTCATTATACAACTAAATATGCATGCAACTAAATGGATGGGTAAAATTGGGGATGTGCAAGGATGTGTACTCAGTCCAAACTCTCATTAAAAGTTTAAAATATTTACTAATTTTAAAATTAATCAAAAATAACATTTTTTGAATCCATCCGAACAGAAAATGGTTTATTTTTGGCATTAAATTGCTCATTTTTATTTATGTTAATTTAAGTGATCTCAAAGAATTTTATTTTATTCCAAGTAAAAATGAGAAGGCGATTTAAAAGAAGTGAACTATTGCTTATATTTACTCTTATAGGTGGTTTGGAGTTTGGCACATCTCTAAACCTCCTCATCTCTAACAAAATATCACAAAGTGTCAAATGTCTCAGTTATGAAATGATTACTTCCTTTGTTGAACACATTTACACTAATTATTGTTTTGTTTTATTCAAACTAAACTTTCTTCAGTACTATTACAGTCTAACCTCTGTGTTGTTGTATTTGTCTGTTGTGCATAACTTTAACTATACATACAGTCAGTCAGAACACATATAAAATGGGTTTTTCGTTATTTTGACAATGTTAATATTTTTATTTTTTAATGAAATTTTTTCCCAACTATGGAATTTGTCTAACTAGCTTTATATAAAGTATTTTTAAAATTGCTAGTACCATGTGCTTTTAAAATGCTTATTCACATAATTGATCATATCCAGACTTAGTATAACTCGGGAATTAAAACCTCTAAAATCGTGGGAATCGAGAGATAAAAATTGCCAAAATTGGGAGTAAAATTGCAAGTAAAGTCCGCAATTATTTTTCTCAAATCTTAAGTGGATCCCCATTTTCTCACCGGTTTTAGTTCACTATTTTCAGTGTAAGAGCTAAATACAAATTATTTATGAAAATATAACTTTTTTGCTTGTTTAAACTTGTACAGTCAAACCCCGGTTTAGGTCAACTCAATATAAGTCAAACCTCGGTTTAGGTCAATCATATGGAGAACAAGCCCAGACCTCTCCTATGGAACTCTTAATGTTAAAAGACTTCGATTTAAGTCAAAACTCCAAATGTCAATTTTTTGAAAGCCCCATCAGTTGGCCTAAATCGGGGTCTGACTATATTAAGCAAAAAATGGCGGACGATAGTATGGTGATAACCTTATCAATTATGTATTGAAACATTAAACCACATAATTGCTAAGTACAATATAATTGTAATTGGATATCCCCTGTCACCGAGTGAAGGGAGGTGGCAAATTTTTTACCTTACTTTGCTTACCTCCCTTTGTGTTTTTTTCTGAAGAATCAGGAAAATACCGCCTAATTTTATGGCCCAACGGACCCCTTGAGGTCGATGAGTCTGGGCACCCCTGACTAGTCATTAATATCTCTAATATATTTGAATAGTTTACAAAATTGAATCAATCCATTCATCACTGGGGTGTGTTGTTTACCATAAACAAAAGTTAAGGTGAAGTGGCTCAGTGATAAACGTTCGCTTTGAGCCAGCAAGGTCCAGGGTTCGCGCCCCGACTGCATCTCACATTTAGTACTTCACCTTTTTCTCATATTTTTTCTATATTTCTATGTAATACATACATAGAGTTATGAAAATTGAGCTTTTACAAATAGTAAACTCAAAATTAAGTAAAGCTAACACTTGGAGTAGTTTTTACAACTGTTGGTGTAGTTTGGTTTCAATAAAAGTATAAAACGCTAAAGAATTCAAACAAAAAGAGTATCGAAAATATTGGAGACATTTCAAGAATAACCACTTAATGAGTAATTATTTTGAGGTTATTTACAAATTATTAATCAAACAGAGTTTGAGCTCACATTTATTAGTTGAGCAAGAAACTCTATTAGTGAACAAGTTTTCAAATATTACAAACAAGTTATAAAATCATAACATTAATATTCGTTTCGAGGAAAACTCTTTTGAAAAATGAGAGTATAATTGAAATGAATTTTACTGAAGGAAAGCGAAACCACTTGTAATTCAAAAGCTTTTTTCAAATAATTTAATTTTTTGCATCAAATTTCAATTTTCTCTCAAGAATTCAATTTAATTCAAATTTAGAATTTCACGATTTAATTACAACATATTTATTCCAATACTACAAAAATTTATTGGAAATGGAGTTTATAACAATGAGAATGGAGTTGACGTTCAGATCTCAACAATCAAATGGATTCTAAGACATTGGCTTTGGATTTGCATTGAGTCTCATAATACAATTGAAGCGAACGCTTCTCAGAGTTTAAATCAGGGGTGCGGAAAGAAGGTATAGCCAAAATACCCCCTAGTTTTTGGTCCCGAGGAGACCCTCTAGATTTGAAGCAAATCGAACCCCATACCGCCCAGCGAAACGAGACGGTAAAATTTTAGGTTTTTAACGAGAAAGTTCCGCCGAGCAAAGCGAGACGGCAAGTTTTTTACCTTGGCCTATTTTGCATTTTTTCTCGGAGAGTCAGGAAAATACCCCCCTATACCCCCCGACTTTTTGGTCCGAGGGAACCCTTGAGGTTACCTTACGCACCCCTGGTTTAAATCATTATTAGATCGAACGCTGAGCCACGCCTCATATTTAATGCAAATCCAATGTCTTTGAGTCCATTTGATTGTTGGGATCTCAACGTTGACGCCATTCTTATTGTTATAAACTCCGTTTCCAATAAATGTTTTCTATAATAATTCAAAAAATTATGAAAAATATTGAAAATATCAATTTCTCTTAAACAGGGGGTGAGTCTCGCTGACTCCCCTAAAGTCGAAAAGCTTGGCCATCCCTCATATAGACCCTGCATCCATTTCCCTTCCTATTCCAAATGAAGCATATCTCTTCAATGTATAAAGGCTAGTCTTAATACCATATCTCTCGAAAGTAATTCCCAGTCCAGCCTCAATCCCATTTTTCTCTAAAGCACATGGTCAAATTGTCTTTCAATGTATTTTAAAAATTTTTAATAATATAAAATCCTATAATTATATTTATTACTCCAATATCTCCTCATTCATAGACTTAGCATATGATCTATCAGTTTATTTCCTACTTTAGAATAAACTTAAATTTTGAAAATATTCTTAAAATTTAGAAACATTGTTACTTTAAAATATCTGTGAAATTCAATTGTCATCAAATTCTTTGAAGGATCAGTGCAAGTTTTAAATTGCTATGAAAACTGACCCTTCCACAGACTTCACATAGGTATTTATCAGTACAATATCTACCTAACTTAGACCCCCTTGTACCCAAACGCATTGGGTTCCGGAAAAATTTCTTTTTAATTATAAACAAGGTAAATGTCCTCTATCGTTTGATATAGACCCGATTCGGTTTTGGGAAGGGGAAGAGTTTATTACTCCCCTTTCATTTACAAAATTTGACACAAATTTGTATCTAATAAGAATAAGATAACCAAGAAAATCAAGAGCATGACTATTCGCGCACACGCGTTTACCAGTGCATTGCTTATCCTATTTTGGCATAATTGATATAGTTCAAATATTTGTTGTGACAAATCTAATTCAAAATTAAAAACATTTATAAATAAGTTGATTGATGTTCACGAGTTTATCAGTCATGTGCTGTCTAACACATCATCTCATTTAGTCTTTTAAACTGATACCCTCCGCCATAAGGTTACCCTCAGTAGCCCAACCCGGGCAGAGGGTTTTTGAGAGTTTAGGGTATAATTTTTGAATTTAAGGCTTGAAGAGGGCAGCCCTATCAAGATTAAACCCCTCCATAAGGCAGAAACCCTCCAAAACCCTCATAACTAATGAAAATATCTTATATTATGAAACAAAAACAAATTTTTTTTATGTATTTATTTTCTTTTTAAATTGGGATCTGTCTAATTTATAAAAGACAACAATTAATCATAATTTATACTAAAGTACAGATATACCCCAGCGAATTTTTTTGGCGGCAAATTCAAACAAGTTCGGATCAAATCTAATTCCCACTACATTTACATCCAAATGAAATGTCCATCAAAAATTGCTGTTTCACATCCATTTTTGATTAACCTATTGACAACCCATCTCTAAGACCTCCAAAGCATATCCTCATGAGTCAGCCTAATTCCCATTCCTCCACAAGGCATATCCTCATAGGCCAGCTTCGTCCCCATTTCTCTCCAAGGCATATCCCCATAGGTCAGCTTCATCCCCATTTCTCTCCAAGGCATATCCCCATAGGTCAGCTTCATCCCCATTTCTCTCCAAGGCATATTCCCATAAGCTAGCCCCATCCTCCTCTCTCTTCAAAGTATATCTCCATAGGTCAGAGACATCCCCATTCCTCTTCATAGGCATATCCCCATAGGCATCCTCATCTCTCTTCAAAGCATATATCTATAGGCCATCCCCATCTTTCTCCAAGGCATATCCAATCCAGTACCACATTCATCTTTCTTCAAGGCATTTCTCTATAAGCCAGTCTCAATCTCATCCATCTTCCCTTTTTCACATTTTAAAATTTCTTTAAAAGCATCTTCAACAATGTTCAACAATGAATTTTATATTTTCAAAAAATTTTGAAAGCAGGTGGGGGGCGGGCCGGCGGTTGTGGGTGAAGCACGAAACTATATACTACATTCTTACTTCATAAATGTAGTGAAAAATCACTCCTAGATCCCCCTCTAGAGCCGTCGACCTTGGCCACCCCTGCTCTAATGAGTGTAATTGTGTTTCATTTTTCCGACCTTTTGAAAGACTAATCTGACCCACACTGTGATACACACTGTACCACATATCTCATCAAAATCATACTGTTCGTCAATTTATTACTTAATTATTATGAAATAATTGGTATAAAACTTAACTAGTTAATCATATTAAATAAAAAAAATGTACAAGACAAAACAATTTTTATTCAATTGATTTAGAATTATAATTAAAATTTATTGCAAATATTATCTAAATTTTTCAATAATTGAAAGAAAATAAAATATTGTTGAAATTCATGAATGGTTGTGACAAGGGGCAAATCAATTGAATAATATGACAGGAATTAATTAATGGAATTATGTAAATGTATGTTGAATTGGGCTAAGTTTGCAGTGAATAGCCCTGAAATTGCGAATAAGATATGATTAAAATTCTACATAAATAAAAGATTACAAATTTGGTTGAGTTTAAGATCAAATTCGAAGTTTATTAGAATAGTATCAGACTATCGGCAAAACAAACACTGAATTTTGTGTCCTTTAAGACGCCTTCAGAGTTGAGATATCAGTCAATAACCAGAATAGTGTTGAACAGTAAAGAAATTTCATTAAATCACAGATCAGAACAACATTTAGGTTTAGGACAATTCAGTAGTCCAATAGTGTTGTGTTTGCCTTCAGTTGTGCCCATCATTCCATTCGAGTGAACTCTGCTCGAAATCTTACCAGTTGTGGAAAATTCATTTCATTCCAAAGACTATTTTGCAAACATTTTAAATAAAATCTCTGCAATATATTCAATGTTTTTGAAATGTGTTTTCATAATAACTGAATATTCAAAAGTGTGGTACTAATTGTTAGTGATTCAAATCAAGTTTTACTTTCACCAAATTCTCCATCGATTCAGGTTTAAGGCACTGAAATGGAAGCGTCGCAGAGCTTTAAGATCAGAACAATGGAAACATCAGTTCTGTTGTCTGGATCCCTTATGGACAACTCTGTTACAAGAAGAAGTAATGTGGCTCCAGATAGAAGTAGTCATCAAAGAAAAATGTCAGGATCTTTTATTCACGACAGTATCAGCAGTAGTGTTGACTTCCCCGCATATATTCCGTGGCAAACACTGTCTTCTGATTTATCAGATAGGCTCAGGTATGGTCTAATTTATTTACATTAAATATAAACCTTGGTACAATGAAAATCTTTTTATTCTTCAGACAGGGATCGGTGCGAATCAATCGCAGGTAACAAAAGATTTGATATATATTTTGAATTTTTCTTCAATAATTTGTGAATCATATCAGTAATATTGTGGAGTGGGCCACAATCAAAGAAGAAAATGAGAGAGCACCCCTTCTCGAGCAACTGGCCCGTAAATATGAGCCAACCAGTGGTTCAGATGACAGCAGTGGATCAGAGTATAGCAAAAAAGGAGTTACCGATGCTTTAAGAGGAGGTCAGCAAATATTTATTTATTGTTTAAATTTTTGCATAAATTCAATACAAATGTTTCAAATTATGATATTGTTTTAAATTTAAATGAAACTCGGATTATAATCTTGATAGTCTTGAAATGATGCGCAATACTCTCTAACTATTGAGGAGTGGGCTCATCATCACTATCGTTGTCATCACTCATATGATCAGAGTTATCATCCGAATCAATATTATCAGATTCTTTTCTATATACTATTTTACTGAACTGAGTGGAAGAGTGATTATGGTCGTGGAGCGCAAGTTTTGCCGCCGTCTCCAAAATATCCAAATCCAAGTGAACATCATTTTTAGTGATTTGAATAGTTTGTAGAGCAGTGGCCATCGATTGCAAAGTATGGGGTTTGACATATTGTAACCAAACACAATAATCGGTGATATAGATGTCATTTAATAGATATCTGGAGTCTCCGCTCTCATTAAACATCTTATGAATGTCTAAAAAACACTTCAAAACATAGTTTTGTCCCAATTTTAATATATTGATAACATCTTGCAAGATTTTTAACGATAAATTCCAATCCCTATAAAGAGGATAAATAAGTGATCTTCGAACACATGAGATGACAACATCTTTGAGGGACGAGTAGGAGTCAAACCACGATAGAGTAGCACTGAGTTTACTAATAGTCCAGCCCGACTCTACATTAGCTTCACATTCATTGACTCTCATATCGTAGGCATAACCGAAGAGAATATCAATCATTGACAGCAAAAGTCTCTTTTTTGTCATTTTGTCAAAAATATATTCCTTTTTCGGAAGATTTTTGAGTCGAAACCTGTGTTCGTCACTGAATTCATATTCTTTATCACATTTGGTGACTAACACTTCAAATGAGATTATATTAAAAATGAGCTCTTTTTGGTCGAACATATCTGACAAATAGTGATCATCACTAAAATGTTTGGTCTCAGTTTCAAATCTTTCTTTTCTTCGTTGAGCACTATTCTTATGTTCCGGGTCTTTAATATCGATCAAAAGACCAAATTCTTCACTGATTCTTGCCACAATTCCGGAGTATATGTGAGCGAATCCATATTTCTCGGCCTCTAATAATATTTGTTCGCTTTCGTTATGAATAGTTTGTTGGAAATGCCAATCAAAGTCGTCTTCAATCGCTTCCAAAGATGTATTATCAGTGGTCTGTTGTTTTTCGATCACTTCAATCAAAGGATTGTTTATTTGTTGTTTATTAACACAATTTGATAACAATTTAGTCAATAATTCGAGTCCTTCGAAGTGTTCGCCGGCGTTAAGCTTTGAGACCTTAATGAGAAAAGTACCGCTTTTCGAGTCATAATCAGCTAATTCTTCTCCATTTTCAATGACTTTTGAAGGAAGGGTTAGTCTAAACAAAATATTTTATGAAATTTATTCATAATATAATATAAGCAAAACTTATAAACGCTTTTAAACTTACCTCAAGTAATACGGTTTAGAAAAGAATCTGAAATCTTGGTCTTCAATGAAGATTTCAGTTTGAGATATTCTAGCATGTGGGGCCTTTATTTTGATCAGCAAATGAGTACTGTCTTGAGTTATGTTGAATATTGGAGTCAACATTAGTTCCAATGCATTCGATTATCAAATATATATGAAAATTAAACTGCAAATCAAAACATTTTCAAATTAATCTTAAAATGATTGAAATTGTCTAGGTTCGAGTTGGGCAGTGGGCGCTTTTTTGCTAGTAAATGCTGCTTTAGGCGCAGGAGTTCTCAACTACCCTGTAGCATACGATAGATTAGGAGGTCTGACCACTTCAACGATCGTTCAATTGGTATGTCATTTGAATGTTAGTTTAAAATTCAAAACGTTTATAATTGTGAATCAATGACAGGTCATAATCGCAATGTTAGCCACTACCATGCTGATTCTGATTTACTGCTCGGATATCAACAATGACAGTACATATCATGACGTCCTGCTCTCAATGTGTGGTAAAAGAGCGCAACAATTGGCGGCCGCGTCTATAATGTGCACTTGTTTTGGGATAAATGTGACATTTCTTATAATTATTGGCGACCAATACGACAGAAGTATTTAATGTCACAAATGTTTGCTATTCTAAAGGGTTTCACTACTCGACAGTTTTCGCCACTTATGTGGGACCAAAATTCTGTCATATTTGGTACTTTAATAGGAACTTCACAATTTCTATAACAGCCATTCTTTGCATTTGGACCATGTGCTACTTCAAACGACTTGACTTTTTGAGATACGCCAGGTCTGTCTTAATCTCATTCCATATTATTTATAATATTTTTTATCTCTATAAAAGTGATTCTATAATCAAAAGCGAGTTTAGTTTCAAATTTATTTATTTAATTAATACTGAATTTTCGAATGCAATTGAGTCACAAATAATTTCAATTTGTCGACAATTAAACAAAACTTTAGACGTTTTAAACTCAAAATATACGAACTCAAAGAAATGGACACATTCTATGGCTTCACATAAGAAAAATCATTGAAATTAGGATTTGCTAAACAATTGAATCAAATACTGAGAGAAAGTTCGTTAAATTCATTAATGTATTCAAAGCCAGAGATGGCCAAGCTCGATGGCTCTAGGGGGTGAGTTTTCACCATTTTTCCTAGAGACGGGTAGGGGTTGTTTTTCACCAAAAATTTGCCAAAACACAAAGGAGTAAGCTAAAAAATTTGCCGCCTCGCTTCGCTCGGTGAAGGGTGTACTTGTAATGTTAAAATTTTCAAAGTTCTAGGGGGTTGGTAAACCCAAAATTTTCTAGGGGGTAAGAGGTCTACCCCCTCCCCTTGGCCATCCCTGATTCAAAGCACACATTTCTACGCTTAGATTCAGTTTAATTTCTTTATGCTTTCATATCAACCTCGATTCAAATCTGTCTAATTTAAAAAGTAGAAAGCAATCATATATATAATATTTGTCCTAGACAATCTGATCGGAACTTTGTATAACCCTGGTCCTTTGTGGGCCAACTTTCACACCTTTACATTTAAATAAAACAAAATGTTTGTTTGACAGCACTCTTGGAGTATTCGCAATGCTCTATGTCGTATTTCTCAATATTTATGAATATTTGATTCTGGAAACAACACCTGGTCCAATTAAAAGCAGGTATTGGCCTCATATAGAAAATAAGCAAAACAAGTATAAATGTATGTTTGTTTAGCCCGAGTAGTGTTGTCAGTCTATTTGCTGCGCTTCCAGTCGTCTGTTTCGCATATCAGGTAAATTTAAACACAAATATTTGATCCAAGTTTAATATAAATTGTGGTCATTAGACACACGAAATTGTAGTACCGATCTATGCGTGTATGGCCCAGAGGAAACTAAAATCATTTTCGAAGGCCACAGCATTGGCTCTTTTGCTGCTTTTCATACTCTATTGTTTGGCCGGAACTTTCGGATACTTGACCTTTGGCTCATATGTTTCGGCAGATATCATGGTAAATAACCTCAACTCATTTCCAACTTTATTTTTAATAAAATATAAATGTTTTAGCAAATGTTCGACGCAAGGGATCCGGTGGTGGCCGCAGGTATTCACTACTTATTCATCAATTTGTGTAAACTGACAAAACTGTTGACAATTTGAAGGGATTTTCGCTCTAATTATAAAAATGATTACAACTTATGCACCGCTTATGTTCTGCGGACGGTATGCAATATTCAGTGCTTATCAAAACTCAAATCATTGATATATATTAGGGGAGCGTTGGACGGACTGTACGCAGAATTTAGTAAACTTTCGACCGAAGATTTCATTGGCGGAGAATTGAGACGTCGAATAACTATAACGACGATATGGAATGCAGTGGTACTCCTCTTATCAATAGTTACGCCTAACATAACCATTGCTATCGAACTTCTGGGTTAGTGTCAAACTACTGAAACTTTGTCTAAACTGTACGACATGTGTAATATTCGATAACATTGACAGACATTCAAATGTTTATTCAATTTATCGCTTATTTATAATTTGTTCAGTAATTTAAATATTTTTTGAATTGATAGGATTTCACCAAATCTAAAGTATATTTTGCAACCTACACACTTTCTTATAATTTTCATATCTCGACATAATGATAAAGATAATTAAATTTAGAAGAATCAAGGCTCTAATAGATCTTTCAAACTTTCCTAATTTATTATAACATATTTTAGGAAAAGCTTTCGTAGGTTTACTTCAGGGATGCCCAAGGGGGTAGACCTCTTACCCCCTAGAATTTTTCGAAAATTTAACACTATAGGTATACCCCCTCCCCACCGATACTTATCCTGAACGTATTTAAACACAATCGTCCAAAAGTCGAATTACGGTTACTGGCCAGTTTATAACTTTGAACTAGGTGAATTTATTTGAATTTGGTTTACAGATAATATAACTAGAATAGTTATGGTTTATACTTTTATATATAAAATTTCAAAAACTCCTTGCTACATATCTAGAAACAAGAAAGAAAAAATATTGAAAATTCATGGTTATAGTTAACATCTTACTAGGTAAACCTGGTTTGAAAAGTGATTTTGGTAGAGGGGTAGTGGGAGTTCATTATTCAACAAAATTCATTAGAATCAGATTGCTAAAACTTTTAAAATAGCTTTGTAAATTATAACAAATTTTCATCGAAACTCATTATTATCGGATTTTTCACTAGAGTTCCATTAAAATTAATCCAGAAATGGTTTTATGAGTTTGATTCAAAAGATATTTGTTTCGTAATAAACTTCTTCTGTTACTCTTCCATAATCAATTTTCAAACCAGGTCTACATGGTATGATGTTAGCTAGGACCATGACCTTTACAAACATTTTATTCTCTCATAAAAATTGAAAAATTATATTTTTGGTTACCATGCTAAAATATTTTATGGTCATGGGTCTTTCATATGCTCTTTACAGAATCAAAATATCTTGATTAGTTTTTGCTTGAAAAGTTTATTTTCGGTCGCCCTCTTAAAACAAGTAAAATCTCTTCCATTTTAAACAAGCGATTTTCAATTATGAATTAATATTATTTTAAAAATGTATACAAAATATTTCAAACCAATATATCTAGTTTATTTCATTGAAAAAATTTTCAAGATATTCCTACCCTGTGCTGAGTAACTGATCTTAGACTAACCGTAATTCGACTTTTAGACGACTGTATATTATTGTAAAATACGACTGTATTGAGAGTATAGTTCGCAAACCTTTGGATCATTGTTTAGAAGAAAATTAATGAAATCATTTGAAAATTTGCAGGTTCATTGGCGTCGTGCAATGTATTTGTATTTCCTGGTCTGTGCATGGTAGCATTGGCAAAACGTATGAATCGTTTGGGAGATTCTGTGTTATTCAGCAAATTTCTGTTGATTTATGGCATAATCGTAATATTGACGGGTGCTTTCATTTTTATCATTGTCATCGTTCAGGTCATCAATGATCTGCTGTACTCAGAAGGAGAGCCACTTCTTTGCAATTGAATCGATTGTCTATATTTTTGAATCTCTTTTGAGATGTTTTAATATGTAATTTCAATAATTCATTTCAATTATACTGAAGGCACAGATTTCAACACTTTTAGAGTTTTATTCATTTAATTTAATTATACGATCATTCTTCAAATGTATAGCAAATAAAATAAATGAACGAGCAATCAACACACAATTTATTTTCTCATAATAAGTTTTGAAATTATCATCGATACATGATTGTTTTTCACTACATCTATGAAATGGAATGTAGTATATAGTTTTGTGCGTTACACCCCCCCCCTCCATTTTCAAAAAATTTGAAAATATAAAATTCATTGTTGAAGACAGTTTTTAAAGCAATTTTTGACGGAAAAGGGTTTGAGGCTGTTCTAAATTCTATCTGATATTGAGCTACCTTAGAGAGAATAATGATAATAAACAAGGATGTGCCCAAATCCTCGTGAGGATTTGGACATATTCTTGGGTGAATTGGGAGAAGCAAATTAATTTTGGCTATAGATGTGGTGCTTTTAGGTTTGATCCTAACCCTTGTTTAAATATGCTCATTTGAAAATAGCGCTCATTTATAGGGCGTGGCCCTGAAGTGCGCATAAAATAATATTGAAGGCAATGTTTTGCAAAAGTGTGACAAATGTTTTGCTTGAATTGCATTCAACTCTTAATTGTTAATTATTTGGCAAATTTGGTGAAGACTTTCACTTCAGACAAAAGATTATTTGATCAAAACTTACTGTAATTTGAGATTTGAACCAAACAGATGGTGAGAGCGATGGACACAGAGTTAAGTTCAGGTATGGCTTAGATTTTAGATTCAATCAAAAAATGGAGTTCAGGTTTAAGGGCCACTCAAATGCTGCAAATAATGTGATCGTAAATAACGTAATACACAAACGACCCCTAATTTGATGCCATTTAGTGTTTTGCAAATGAAGTGAATGAAAGACAACTAAAAGTTTTGCGTAATTTTAGTTTCATTTATTTGTTTTGAATTTTTAAATAATCAACAAAATGATTGAATTATTCAATTCTCGGCGAATGATATTAGTTGTGGTCATTTTGATTATGGTCTGCATCATTATAATCATATTTGAAGACCTTCTCACTGATAATGTGGACAAACCCTCACCGCTCCGACCGCTTGAAAATAATATGAGTAAAGCAAATGTGAATTCTTTACAGACTTTAGTAAACAATAGTTTAAATTCGAGTCAATTGATTGAAATCAAAGGCGAAAATCTTAAGACTGAGTCCAAGTGTTGGAAATATGAGACTTTTAAAGTGATGTCTGAATGTGAGAGTTGTTCGCAAACAGACATCGCTTGGGAACAGTTGATTGCCTGCAAACCAAATGGTTTTCGACAACGAATTCACTGCAAAACAATTGGTTTAGTGTTTCGTTCGTGCGATAGATCTGAACACAACTTCTGGTTCTTTGAATTCGTTATGTTTTCGATTTCCATTATAAGTGCTTTTTATGTCCACAAAAGACAACGATATTTAAACAGAAAAACTATTGAACGCATTGAACGACAAATAGCTTCTTAGCCTTTATTTAATCTTTTATTGTTTAACTCTATTTTATATGAAAAATAAAGTAATTATTTGTTCGCAAAAATTATTTGAATCGGAAATCATTAAAATGACAAATAATAACATTTTGTCACTTATTCTTTTCAAATAGGTTTAAGTTGATTGAGAAAGGTATCTACACTTTATTATTATAGTTTATTGCATTATGAGAGCCACATCTCGATATTCTGTTCGCAAATTACATATATCTGAGTTCATTTGACCAAGAGTGTATTAACTAATAACTGCACTCATCAGCCATTAAAATCATATTCGATTGAATGTCTCATTAGTTCAAAACCAATTGATTGGAATAAAGTTGTCAGAAGAAAGTTTTAATAGTTTACATTACAACTGAATTAATTGGGTTTATAAGAATCGAATTGTTTAGGTTTATATTATAGGCTATAAGTTGTCGATAATTATAATCCCAAAGTCTTCAATTAATATCTATCTTTAATTCAGAGGAATTGGAAGACATTCATATCTGTGGGCTCTGCAGAGAAGAGTTTCATAACATAAACTCATTCGTTGAACACAAAAAGATTTGTAAATCAAAGAATATTTGTCCCAAAGAATCCAAAAAGAGTGACAAATTTCAAAGGTAGTCATTGCATCCATTATTCAAATGCAATACTTTTGTATTTCTCGCTTTTATTCATAGAAAGAAAAATAATAGCAAACAAAATAAATCGAAACTAAACGGAGAAAGTTCTATAACTAGTGATCTGATCGTTGAAAGTGTTATAAATGAAAGTGAAAATATATCGAAGGAAAACCAACCAACTGTTGAATCGGATAACATTGAATCGCTTTCAATAATTCAAACTGAAATCAATGACAGTAATAACCAAATCATTAGTTTGGAGACTAATAATGAATCTGTGATTGACTCGAATGTCATTCATTCCGTTCGTTCGTCGACTGGAACTCAATATTCATATTCAGAAGTAATGATAGGAAAGAACAAGAAGTATAAGTGTCAGTTCAATGGACTGCTCTGTTCTTTTACCACATCATATCTCAAGGACTTAGAGAGACATTTCAGGTGAGGCTCTAAATAAGATAATTAATATAGTTTTCAACCAATTATTGAGAATAACATGCAATTGTTTTTGAGTAGAATCCACACTGGTGAAAAGCCATTCGCTTGCTCACAATGCAATCGAACGTTCAACAGATCTGATAAACTCAAATTACACGAGAGATCACATTCTGGGGAAAAGCCATTTAAATGCGATCAATGTATGTCCATATCATTCAATAAATCATCTGATGATCATTTACTTTACTTTAGGTTCTTATGCATCGATTGACAAGAGTGGTTTAATCAAACATAAGAGGATTCACACCAATGACCGGCCCTTCAAATGTCAATTATGTCGATATGCAAGTCGTAATTCAAGTCAATTAGTGGTTCATTTGCGAACTCACACAGGTTTGCATCAATTTATTGGTCAGTTATTCATAAATTAAGTTAAACCTTATTGACAGGTGACGCTCCATTTCGTTGTGTATTATGTCCTGCCTCTTTTAAAATCAATTCGGATCTTAAACGCCATTTAAGACTTCACACCGGTTTGTGTTTATTCTACAATATGTGCATGTTTATATTGAGTGGCAGTGATTTGTTTATTTTACTGTTTGTATATTTTCAGGAGAAAAGCCGTTCGCTTGCGATCACTGCGATTATAAGTCTGCGATCAAAGGAAACCTTCGAATGCATTATAAACTGAATCATTCAAATGAAAGCCAAATGACGTGCAATGAGTGCCAATTTGTGGCGCCGTCCAAACGTCTTCTTCAACAACATATTCGCGAACATAACACCAAAGCATTGCGTTGCGATCATTGCAATTACACCACATCTTCCCGTTCGGCGCTTAATAATCACATGAGGTTTCGAACCAATACTTTTTAATTGTTTTCTAATAAATTTCTTTATAGAATTCATTCAAATGAAAAGCCATTCGAATGTGATGTCTGTGGATATACTTGTCGTCAGGCTTGTAATTTGCGGACACACATTAAGAAGAAGCACCCAGATCACCCTGATTTCCAATTAAATGTCGACCGAAAAAAGAAAAGTTTCTCAAAAACTTCGACAAATTGTCGAACGAAACAAAGAGGAAAAGCCAGAGCTTACTGTCAGACTATCTTCCCCTGTCATTTGTGCGACTGTTCTTTTGTAAGGGAAGATTCCTTACGGAGTCACGTCCGCCACCACAAGGATTTGTTGCCTACGACTGGGGCCGCACTCGCTATTCTCGAACTACAACGAGAAGACCATTCAAGTGAACAGATAATCGAAAACGACAAACATAGTGAAGAAGTGGTCGAAGAACGAACAGAACCACAAGAATTAGAATTAGAAGTCGAGACCAGTGGAAAAGCTTCGACTAAAATCACCAATAATATGATAGAAGTGGACAGTCATCTCTATCGTCGACTAATGCATAACAGTATTGAGTCGAGTGCTGATCATTCTTATAATCGATCGATTCGCCCATCAATGGGACAGTCAAAACGAGGCCGCCCTCAGAAAAAGGCCTCCACTGTTACAGAAATAGAGGATCCACACCAACCGTTGCGTTTAGTGGCCACTCAAACGGATTCGGGTCAAGTGGTCTATCAGTTGCCACAATCGATGCGTTTATTTTCATACGTTCCAATCGGTCAGACCAATAATGGAGAAACTCTCCTAGTAATCAATAGCGAAGCAATTACTCCAAACAATGACACTGTGATAAGCAATTAGAGCCCTAAGTTTAACTTGTTTCTATTCGCCATTATTTTATTTTACTTAAATTGTTTGAAATCCATAATCAATGCAATAAATTTGGACTAATTGTTGAATTAATTGTCAAATGAGCGGTAATTGTGCTAATATTTGACTAATTATGTGCTCATTAGCCAAATGTTTGACGAAATTTGTGTTTGCGATCAACCAATGGTTTGCCTGAAGTGCGCATAAAATAATTTGAAAACAATGTTTTGAAATGAAAAACAATAAGTAAATGCCTTAATATTTGTGTCATTTATTCAAACAAATCATTTCTCAAATAATAGACTTTTTAATTATAATCGAATTGAGTGGAGAATAGGATCAATCGAATGGTGACAGCCATGGATTCAGACTTGAGTTCAGGTAATCCAATAATTTGATTGAATTTAATGGAAAAATGGAGTTCAGGTTTAAGGGCCTAACACTCAAACATTGTTTGCCTTCAAATGTTCACAAATAATGTTTGAAACAAATAACCCCACAATCGATACAATCATTGTTTACAAATTTGAGTCAAAACAACCGAAATGTTTATTGAAACGTATTTTTTGCTTTCATTTGATTTAAATTTTGTTTTGAAGTTTTGAATGTAAACAATTGCCAAGATTATGCACTTATGATTCAATTATCTTACAACTAATCATATGTTTATAACCACTTTTAATTGTCATCAGTTGTCTCATCCAATGATAGGATGAGTGTACTGTCGGCCCAATTCATGTCTACCTTTAATTGAATGATGGAGTTTTAAATGCTCCAGTCAAAAGTCAACCCGTGATCGAATTTCTTGAAAAAATATCACCGAATTAACGCCTAATGTTCGGTCTGACAGGTGTTCCGACTTTCGATAATCAGACAGTTTTGGCGGTTCAGCAACTCTTCAATGATTCGGAAGCGTTGAGTTCGACAAATATCTCAAATAATGGTAATAACTCTTCGAATATATTTGGATTTCAAATCATTTATTTTTATGTGATTTGTGTACAGAAGTTGAAGACGAAGAGGATGTGTTTCAGTGCGGGAAATGTAAACAACAGTTTTCACTTCTGACTAATTTTGTCGGCCATAAGAAGGAATGCGGGCGTAAAGGAGTTGCCAACAGTTCCAATGAGTTATCGCAGTCAAGCCCTCAAACTCAGGCCTCAATCACTTTGAAGTCATCGAATTCTCAATCATTGAGCTCTCAATTATCACTTCCAACGTCTCCAACTCTTCCGACAATTGCTGGTGGAGTCATTTTAAGTGAATTGGATCTCTTGACTCTGACCTCCAGCATTGAGCACAGCATAGCCAATATCTCAACCATAAGCCCCTCATCCCTTCATATGACAGCAGATCATTCACTGGTGACAACCTGTACCACCGATACCTTATCCACAGTTTTGCCCACAATTAGTACTTCCACTAATCAATCAAATCATTCGATACATACGTCAAGTGTTGGAAGTGGTGCTCATACTTTCAATCTTCCCGTTTCTCTCCTCAATAATTTGGTTTCGAATCCTTTTTTAGTTCAAACAACGAATACATCAAACAATAGCTCAATTAACACTTCTTCGGTAACACTTCCGCCGAATTTCGTTCTAAATCTTCAGCCAAATTCACTTTCGAGTAACAGTTCGGTTCCAATAACTGTAATCTCGACATCAAATTTGACGCCAATCGCTCCGACTGTCACTCAATCGAAGTTAGCGACGATTAACACTAGTATTGTCTCAAAGATTCGACCAAAAGATGTTCAAAACAAGTCAACCAATAATTCACAAAAGAAATTAGATGCAGCCATACATGTGTTGCCCTCCTCTGACCTCAAGGCTTCTGCACACAAAAGTCGTAAACGTGTCATCAAAAGTGTGACCACTAATACTTCAGACTCTAATCCATCGGATCCCTCGTCACCTAAAAGAACAGCAAAATTAAAGTGTAATTTTTGTGACCGCAGTTTCAACAAGAATTTCGATTTACAGCAACACATCAGATGTCATACCGGAGAAAAGCCTTATCAGTGCGTCGGTATGTAATTAACCCTCAGTTCATAAATTTGGTGTTAATTCGATTCAATTGTCTTATAGTCTGCGGCAGAGCTTTCGCACAGAAAAGTAAGTGATTCCATCTATTTGTTGATCAAAAGTAATGATTGATCAAATTTATTATGTGACAGGTAATGTCAAGAAACATATGCAGACCCATAAGGTATGGCCTGACGGTTTGGCTCACACTCTTCCTCCTCAAGCAGCAGATATAAGCAAAGGTATTGAAGAGGAGCCAACTCACGTTGAAGACAAGATAATAGATGAGTTGACTGAAGCTCAGCTGAAAAACTCAATTGATAGCAGTTATGTTTGTCCCTACTGTCCCTACAATGGGAAGACATATTTTGAACTAAAGAGTCATATGAAGTCTCACAAAAGAGAAAAAGTTTATAAATGTATTCAGACTTCATGTGGTGTTATGTTCTCCGATTTGGAGCCTTTTCTCGAACACATCCAAAGTCATGAAACAGAAATGACATACCGGTGCCATCAGTGCAATAAGACTTTTAGTTCGTTATACGATTTAGGAGCACATCAGTACTCACATTCTCTTTACCCTAACCAGGGTTCCCGAACTGGCCAAAGGTCTGTAATCGTCGAAACAATAATTAGTAAATTGTTTGCAAATGTCTGATATCAGGTATTTTCGGTGCCAAAAATGTCTCAACAAATATACGACTCCGGCAGCACTGGAACATCATTTGGCCACTTCGACACACCATTACCCGTGTCAGTCCTGCCAGAAGGTATTCCCCTGTGAGCGTTACTTACGGCGCCATTTGCTGACTCACGGCTCCAATTTGCATATCTGTGAATACTGTCAGAAGACATTCAAAACCGCCAATTATTTGAAAGTTCATTTAGTCATTCATACGGGTATGTAATCAACACTTTCATTAAATTATGGCAATCCATCAAATATTTGTTCCAAAGCATGAGTCCCACTGTTATTAGTGTTATTTGAGTCTGTTTTTTGTCACAATTATAAGTTTTAGACCAAGATATATTTGAGTGCTAACTGTTTTACAGTCACAGACTTTGGCCTAATTATTGTTTTTTAACATTAAAACAGGAGAGAAGCCCTACGCTTGCAATCTGTGCCGTAAGTATAAAAGTAATGCCAAAACAAATCATCGATTGATTTATTTAATTGTGATTCAGAGGCGGCATTCAATCGAAGGGATAAACTGAAGCGCCATAAACTGGTTCACGATCCAATCAAACGGTACAAATGCCCGTTTAAAGCTCTTACTGGATGTCCCAAAGAGTTCAACCGACCCGACAAACTAAAGGCTCATTTGTTGACGCACTCAGGCATTAAACCACATCAGGTCTCTATTGTTGTGTTTAAATGCTTTTGTCTAACAATTGAATGTTTAGTGCAATGTATGTCTTCGTTCATTTTCACGTCGAGCACATCTTCGAGAGCATCAAAAAGCTCATGAAATCAGCCAAACGGCAACGGATACCACTCCTATCAACTCTATATCAAATACCATTTCTCTGAACAAAAGTGATTTCATAACTCTTTTCGATTGTCAAAGTTGTGGACATTTATATGCCTCAGAACATGACCTCAAAAAACATTCGTGTGTTTTGAATATCACTTCAGATGACAATAATTCCGGACCGAAGGCTAAGAAAAGTTCAAAAGCAAAAACAACTTCAAAGAAGACGACTTCTAATAGCAGCACAACCACTACAACAGTGACCAAAACGAAAGTAAAGCCATCTAATGTAAACGCCACACTCACCACCGCAGTGTTGGGGGACTCTGATGTCATGACTCCAAAGGAATCGTCAAACAGTGAATTCACGTTTCAATTTCACGACGCACTCGACGACAACATACCTACCGCTCACATCGAAATCATAACCGCACCCGTAGATATTGGCAGCGCTTTTCCGCCAATAGTCACAATCGATGGCATACAGTATCCAACGATTCCTATTCTGACCAATTCTATGGAAGGCGACGACGACACCGATCATAACAAAGAAGAGATGTCAACAAAACTTTTGTTGGCCACAAATATCTCTTCACTCAAATAATTTATTTATTGATTATTTAATCCGAAATATTTTTCGAATTTAAAACTTTATTGCATTTAATTTAAAACAAATATAATTATTGATAACATATTTATCTAATATTTTGTACATAAAATATATTCTAATCATTTTATTTAATTTCATTAAATTTTAAACCAATTAAATAACAACTCGTTTATTAAAATATTTATTTTTATTTTAGTTTTGTTTAATCGAAACATTATTATTATTATTATTATCCAAACATTTGTGAAGTTTTATTGCTTTGGTTTTCAAACAATTCATTTCAGTCTCAAAAAAGCGCATAATTTTAATTCGTTTGTCTTTAGAGCCGACGCTCGAAATGTCTTCTATGAGAGCAGACAAAAACGTTTTGTCAAAAAGAATGGGTCCGTTCTCTCGAATAAGGAATGTGGCCCTTTTATTCACCAGTGGGATATATGGCTCTTTCGTGGGCAGAATCTCATCCATTCCTAAGTGATAAAAGGGTAGTACTTCCACTTCATTGCAGTTGTTATCACCGAAGACGTGGTCTAATATGAGTCGCGCCAAACCCCACTTTAATTCATAGGAATTCATTTGTTGTTTAACATCTTTGGCTTCATTACAATCTGTGTCGAGTCGGGAGTCAATCGCTTGAGTCTCGTTATTAGTGACCACTACTTTTCCTTCGGGAAAGAAGTGAAGCCACTGTCCGTTTCTGAGCAAATCCAGAGCGTAATCCATTGCCGGTTGATATATACCTTTACCTCGAATTATAGGAAATGTTTTGCCCATTGAAAAGAACTGAGAATATAACGTATTTGTAAAACAAATCTCTTGAGCGGCAGCCGACCACCGATGGCGACTGGCATTGATTTGCCATTTTAGAGGAATCAATGGGCCCCAAATCAAGGGGTCGTCTAAACATGAAGAATGATTTGAAATTGTGATGAGTGGCCGCTTCTTCTTATTATTGTAGTGTTTGGCCAAAGTGTCCAAAAGAACCAAATGATTGTGAATTTGAGTCGAGTTCAGACATTGCGCCCAAAATTTGCTGATCAGACCAACGGTTGGAACTATCACTTTAGAGCCAATCTTCCACTTCATATTTGAATCCCCGAATCGACTTAGAAGTGACGGCCATTCAATGGAACTCATGGTTGAGATATCTTAGATTATGAATACCACAATTGTCACCACATTTAATGATTTGTGTAAAAAATCAATTGTAAACAAAATGAATAAAATGAGTGAAATATTGTGCGATAGACAGCACTGACTGACTCTTCGAGTGACTCAAAGTCTCATACATTGAATGCATTCAATCAATGATTGCATTTAATGTTTCTTTTCTTTTATGGACTCGTTTTGAAAAACAATGCTTTAGAAGTGTTTTAAACATATTTTGAATTTTTGTTAATTTTCTCCACAAATAAGTGATTAAAATCCCGAAGAGTCGACAAAATGTTTCATAAATTACTTCTTATTGTATTACTTGTGATACCAATCGCTGTTATTTTGCAACAAAACGGTATTTAAGAGTTGTTTTGTGGTCTAAGAGTGGCTTACGTGGCATTTAAACCACTCACTTATCTGGTCTTAAATCAGGTCCTAAACCATCGATGATTTATTTTTGTAGGACTTTCCAACTCTTTCTATGCAAACGCTGCAGAAGAAGCAAACCCTGAGGCAAATGCAGACGTTGTCGAAGGAGAAGAAGACGCTAATGTTGAAGACAGTGATGTCCTAAAAACCGGCGAAGAAGAAGAGGAAGAAGAAACAGAAACGGTTCAGTTAAAGTCGTCGCCTGACATAAACTCATTCTTCTTATTCACAAAACCATCGCAAACCTCTTTAGGTATGAAATCTATTCTGATTTCAATTAATCGAAATCTCATTTTAAATGGTCTTCATTCAGAACTTCCGGCCGGAAAAGAAGTCCACTTTTTGGTCGGTTTTGCCAACAAAGGAACCAAAGACTATATCGTGGACTCAATGGATGCCTCCTTCAGATACGCTCAAGACTTTAGCTTTCATTTGCAAAATGTATGAAAAGCTTTTGACTTTTGTTCCGAATTTACAATCAATCGATTGAATTGTCTTTCAGTTTACGGCAATCGCTTACAACAGATTAGTTAAACCCAAGCAAGAAGTGACTCTCGCCTATCAGTTCTTCGTAAACGAAGCCTTCAGTACCCGACCCTATGGTTTTACAGTCAATCTTTTCTATAGAGACGCCGTAAGTTTTAATTGTGATTAAGTATGACCTAGTACCGGTATTATTATTATAAGGGCCTATTCATTACAAACAAGCTAGAACAGCTTAGCAGCCGCTATCTTTTGAAAGATGCTGTTATGTATAGAGTGATGCTCTGACCACTTTTGTAACAAATCAGTTACTATGACAACACTGTCGAGATGCTCAAAATGATCATGTTCACTTTTAAGAAAAGGCACTAAATCATACTTAAAGAGCGATAGATTTCAATTCGATGAATATTAATCCAAATGAAATGTAAAGGACGGAAACCAATACCTGAACGCAGTTTTCAACGAAACGGTTAATATCGTGGAATTGGACGAAGGATTAGACGGCGAAACCTTTTTCTTATACCTGTTTTTAGCAGCTGTTGTCGTTCTAATCATTGTCGGCGCCCAACAATTCTTCGTCTCATTCGGTGTAAGTCAGACATTAACTCAGTATTAGAGACAAGCAATTAAATAATCTGTTGGCAGAAAAAGCACTTGAGTTCGTCCAAACAGAAGACGGAAATGGGAACTTCTAATCCCAATGATGTCGACTACGACTGGTTACCTCAGGAAACGCTTAATTCCCTGAGTATGCCATCCATTCCATTATCTGTCGCTCTAATCATGACTTTTATCTTTAGATAAATCACCGAAAGTGCGACAATCGCCGCGACAAAGAAGAGTAAAGAGAGGAACGGGTTCTGCAGACGACTGATTGTTTAGTGCCTCTAATATATAACTCACAAAATTAGACTGTTTTCTGAAATTATCTTAAGAGAAATATTAAGTCATTCTTCGAAATGTGTGGTCATATCATTCAATTGCAGACATTTTCTAAAGTACTGAGTGTTCACTCATATGACTGACATTCCATTCAATCGTTTAATTTTGTTTTTGTGCCACAAATACAACCAGTTTTTGATTTAATTTTAGAGTTTTTAATCATATTCTTTGCAGATATTCTCCTAAAATAACGAATCATTAGTTGCTTTACCTCTACATTGGATCTCAATTGAAGACATTCACTAAAGATCTTAAATAATGGTCGCAATAATAATGGAATGGAATGTTTTGAATAATTATATTTACAGCAGATATCGCTTAAAATAAATAGTTTTATAGCATAGCTCCGGCCTCGTCATCGACCTCTTCTCCAGCCTTTGGGTTATCCTTTGCTTTTGCCGAATATTTTTGTTGCAAGTTTCGAGCGATTTTTGTGTACTCGTTGTCTAAGCTTTTGATGAAAGGACTGTTTAGTCCGTTGACAATAGCGTTGGCATCCATTTGATCGAAACCTTCCAATAGTGTCGTCAAAGAATAGATTTCTTGATCTTCGATATAACTATTGAAATGAATCCAAAATTATTTTAAAACTTTTGTACGATATTTACAAATTTGGTGATAATATCAAATGCGAACCCCTTTCCCTCGTGAAAAGCCTTCTGTGCTGCGACCACATCGTCGCGCGCCAATTGGATGAGAACAAGACCGACATAGAGTCGGCCTAATGACCGATTGTCATCGGCTTCGCGGGTGTGATTCATTGCTCTCCGAAGCCATTCAACGGCGTCGTCATACTTCTTCAGTTTCAGATATATTCTGACCGCTTTGTTTGCATATTCAGCTGCATTTCGAGGTCTGTCCTCTAGCATGGTCACTTCGCAGGCCTGACAGTACCACTGCGCAGCCTTTTCAGGATTATGGCTCTCAATGATTCTGTCATCGAAAACAACTTGAGCTCAAATTGAGACTAAAGTCAAGCCTTACTGCGCGCCCCGATTCAGAGTGAGGGCAGCCGTGTCTGGAATTCCATGTTCTCTATACAAATACGAAGACTTATCGAAATACTTGACCACAGAATCCCAATCATTGAGTTCTTTGCAAATGATAGCCGACTGTTCGTAACATCTGTTATAATAAACTAATTTGAGATTTCATTCAAAATTGTTGTAATACTTGGCCGCAGAATAATGGGAACCATTCTTCTGATAGCAATCGGCAGCTTTGAGGTGTGCGTCAACACATTTGTCACTCATTCGAACCGCTTTGAAACACGTGGCTATCAATTCAACAAACAATTAAATACCGAAAATGGACTCAAATGACGGCAGACCTGCTCTCGAGTACTCATTGGCCGCCAAATCATAATCGGGTTTCCATTTAAGAAAACCTGTTTTCAGACTAAAATTCAATTAATTGATGAGAAGAATGGATTCATTGTCTCACTATTTCTCGGCCTTATTATAGCATTCGTTCGCTTCCGACAACTTATCCGACATTTTCACAGATCTATTGATTCAATTCATTAATAATTATCACAATTTATGTCCGAATAAAATGACTTCAAATTTGTTTAATTCTTATCAATAATTGGATACAAATTTGGCCCAAAAGATGTCAACAGAATAGTGTTTGAAACCAACAATAAGTTGAATGTATAAATATTATGCAACATCTCTGCATTTCAGGGCAATAAAAACTATCTGGATATACTCGCATTCCCCACAAAAGTCCTAGCTGCATGAGTCCCAGCTGTATAGCACTGTACTGTATAGCAATTTATGAAAATGCAAAGGATTATCTTAATTTTGGCAAAATTTCAAAATTTTAGCTTGGCTCATTAAGAAGATATTAAAGATTTAAATTACAATTTAAAAAAAATACAAAGTTTCTCTTAAATTATAAGGTATAAAAAGATTGCTCAAAGTTATTTTTAGAGAATTAAATGAACTTGCTTATTCCCTAATATTTTGGATTTTCTATATTTATTTTTTAAGTTATGAATCAATTATCTTAAAAGACATTTTTAAAGTAAATTGAACAAGTTATTAAAAAAAATTCACAGCTAAGTAGTCAAAAACCACAGGGAGAACGACAAAACTATATACTTCATCTTTACTTCGTAAATGTAGTGAATAACATGGTCAAAACATCGAAAAACCAGTTTCCTATTTTTATAGAAATGTTGTATATAGATACAGGGATGGCCAAGGGGGGGGGGTAGCTCGAAACCTCCCTAGAGTCGAAAATTTGGCAAAACGCCCCCCCCCCCCGAGAATTTTTCCAAAATTAACATTACAGGTATACCCCCTCGCCGCCGAGTGAAGCGAGGCGGCTCGCATCTTGACCTTACGTCTCTTTGTGTTTTCCGCCGAGCGAGGTGGGAAAACTTTTTACCTTGGTCCACCATTTTTTCGCCTCGCTCCGCTCGTCACGTCGCCGAGCGGAGCGAGGCGGCAAATTTTTTCGGTTTTTTTGGCGGCAAATTCAAACCCCCCCCCCTAGAGAAATTTTGAAAAACTCCTACCCTAGACCCCCCTCCCCTAAAGCCAAAAAGCTTGGCCATCCCTGAAAGTTCACTAATGTAATTTTCATCATTGAAATAAAACTTTCTATATCTTTCTTATCTATCTATATCAGGGATGGCCAAGCTTTTTGACTCTAGGGGTTTTTCAAAATTTATCTAGGGGGGGTTTTGAATTTGCCGCCAAAAAACCGAAAAAATTTGCCGCCTCGCTTCGCTCGGCGGAAAACACTAAGAGACGTAAGGTCCAAACGCGTGCGAGGGGGGTATACCTGTTATGTTAAATTTTCGAAAAATTCTAGGGGGGAGAGGGTTTTGCCAAATTTTCGACTTTAGGGGGGCTTTCGAGCAACCCCCCCCCTTGGCCATCCATGGTGAACTTTACGAATTAGCTTGATACTTCAAGTCCCTTTTTATGTGTCACAGTTATTGTGAATGTAAGCCAAACTCAAATGAGAGGATTAGAGCTTTAACCATGAATAACAAGCTATATTTTAACAAACCAGATCTTCAGATCTGAACATGCTAGGTCATAATACTATTTGCAGAGTAATTGCAACAAATGATATAAAGACATATTTTGTAATAAATTATTGGAATAGAGTTAAATGAAATGTTTGGAAGAGTTGAGCGCAGATCTAATAACAAAAAATGTAACGAATTGTTTGTGAAAGAGTCAAATCTGTGTATTTATTTTGATTGAATTGATTTGAATGAGTTCTGTGACGACAACACAAAACCTGTTAATAAATGCCATAAATTAAATGTCAAACATATTTGACTACAAAATAAATTTGAAGCAATACTTCTGCAATACTTTTGCCAATTGAATAGCAATTCATTGATTTATTGGTTGGAAGTGATGTCTTACACGCATTTCTAAACCTTATATTTGGAAAGACATCGAAATAGCGAGTCATCCATCGAATGATCGATTAGTGAACTTTCAATCTATTAATAAGAAACTACTAAAACACTTTTGACATTAATATCGAACACTTTTTCACGAAAGACAAACAATTATTACTAATCATATGATAGCAACTAATCTGAAGAATACGACGAAAGCAATACACTTATAAACCATCACTTCTTTCGAAATACTTTTATTGCATTTCTAAACATATTCTTAAAACATATAAATAACAATCAATTCATTGCGTAGACGTTCAGCATATGATGAGTCCATAAATTCACTATTTCTTAAATGTGCAATCAACTTTCTAGAGCCTTCCAAATCTAAATATACAGGATAACACAAGAATCAGTTAGAATTGGTTGTGCTAATAATCTTTAAACTCTAGAATATTAAAAGAACAATTATTTCTTATTAGTCCTTGGTCATCAATTGAGTCATACATAAACTTAAACATCAATTCATTTTATGAGTTTCTGTTGTATTGGAAAAGCATTTACTGACTTCTGTATACACTTATATGTATGACTTCTGTATAGTTGCGTTCTTATTGAGGATCGAAGCGCACCCAATCGCCATTGAAACTATCTCAATCCAAGCGCATTGAAATATCCTTCTTGAGATAGTTCAGTGCAATTATTATAAGAAGGCTCAAGCGGCTTCAGATACATATATATAAATAATTAAGCGAGGTTTAACATATCTAAATGAAGCGACTTGGATTATAATGAATAAGAACGCAAAATCTTAGTCACTTGGATTAATTTTACCCACTTTGATTTTAATAAGAACACCACTTTATAGTCCAATACAATATGAGCCAACATAAATGCACCAGGTGCATGCAGGTCCTGTATTTGTATTTGCGAAATAATCTTTGCTTACACAAGATCCAAATTGTTTGGTGAGCTCAACCTCTTAAATGAAATGTCAAAAATAACTTTAAAATTGTCATTTTATCATTTAAACTGGTTATTTTAAAAATTCCTTATCGTCTCTTGATTTTTAACATGCACTTTTGTGAACATTGTTTGAATAGGAATTGAACCTTACATTGCAACAGTATTTTTTGAATCATTTGGATCTTGGAAAAAGTTGATTTGATTATGATTATGAACACTTCAAATGGTGCTTTCTTCAAACTTTGTCTGTTTTGCAGCTTTTGACGATATTACAGAACAATATATATATATATATATAATGAAATAAAGAAAACTATTAACGAAAGTGATTTAAATAATATGACAGATGGAAAGTGTGAGGACTGAAGCATTACTTACAGTCATGAATGGATGAAACTCTTATGTCTTACATCACTCTAATTCAGTCATCCATTTAGAGCTCAAGTCTTGACAAGACTCAGGTTTGCAGTCAATTATAAATTGATTACACAATTTGTTGTAATGCATTGAATACTTGGAAAACTGGTGCACTTAATTGTGCTTACACTCATCATTTGAAAATGGCTTTGTCATGATCATTATTTCATGGAATTACACGATAAATATGAAAGAGTGCAACAAAGAGCCTTTATGTCTAATATGTTTTAAACGAACTAGTCTACTCAGAAGTCCAGAAGGGAGTTTAGCCTAAATACCCGCCTAGTTTTTGAGCTCAAGCGGAGCCCCCTTACAACATATCCACTTGCGCAAATTTTTTACCTTGGTTACCCTTTGCATTTTTTTTGAAGAATCAGAAAAATACCTCCCTATACTCCCTAATTTTCGTCCGAGGGACCCCCTGGTCGAGGTCGAGGACCTTCAGCATCCCTGGTCTACTCTATTATATTGTTAGTTATGATGCAAGTTCGAATTTGAATCAATTGTGAATAGTTGCAATTTTCAAATTTAAAAGCTCATTCCTCTCTATTGGTATAATAAGAGATAATTTGGTTTTTATTGGAAATACTGAAATCAAGTGTTGTGTTGTGTTTTGATGGCAAAGGATTGCAGATAAGCAGGACCTGCATCTGGTGTTCAACACATTATCTCAAAAGTTTGTTTTATTCTGTGTATACATATTAGTTCGATTCTCGCCCGAGAAATCACTTCTGATACACTAAATTCGATCTTGTCACTATAAATATTTGATTCTTAAATTTGTTTTAATTGTTTTTATTTTCTGATGCGGGGATAGTTGGCCATCTTGTTTGACCAGACTTACTTAACTTTAAAATAGGTTATATTAGCATGAGCATTTAAGCTAAATTTCTCTTAAATCTTTAAATCCGAAAAAGGTCATTTTTGGCGACACATGCTATTAATATGCCATTAATTAAAAGTCTATTTTACTACATTTGTATTGAATTTTGACATGTTCAAAAATGAATTTTCCTAGTTCTTGAAATTTTGTGTCTCTAAAAGTTCTAATCCAATTAAGAAGTCCTAAAAATGGTTACCTTCCAAAATACCAAATAACGATTAAATTACTTTGATAAGTACTAGATAGTTCAGATTCTATTTAAATTGTAAATATAGGCAGTGGATTGTTGGGTATGACTCAAATTTAAGTGGTTTTGTATCCTATATGTAAAAAGAACAGCATGTAAAATTATATGCTAGAGACCAATAGAAGAATGTATTTTGACCAGTTGAAAATTTCACAATTTTACTGATAAGTTATAACTAACAATCAACGATGAATCATATATACGATAAATAGTCGATGATATTCCTGATTAAGCTTGATCATACTAACCTCCCCGTTTTTGAATATAAGGAAATTTATTAAATATTAAATGAATTTTTGAATATTAGGAGAATTAACATAAATTGATAATTAACATAATTCTTAATCAAAATGGCTAGGACAAATGAAACAGATGTTTTTAATCCTAATCTGTTTACTTGAACATTAGGACAAACTGGAACAAGTGAGTTATACGTTTGAGTTGACCAATCATTTGTTTTATGTTTTCTAAATGTCATTAACTCTACAAATGTTAAAAATAAATGAATAGTTTGGACGAAAACTATGAAAGTAGTAATCGATTGGATTTTATTGAATGAAAATTATTGCGTAAATGATATGCAAAGAGAGCAACAAATTAAATGAAAAACAGATTCACTATTTGTTGAATAAAAAGATAAGAGAAGCGAATAGTGAATTGTGCCAGATTGTGCTAATGCATAGATTGTGCCAACTTTCTCGCTAATCGAAAGCAGACTGAAGATAGTCTTGAGATTCACCACTTTATCAGACAATGACTGACTCTAATAGACTTTAGTATTGTTTTGGTTGACTTTACACTAAAGTCCGTAAACATTACTATTGCTATGCATTTACTCTGATGTGAGTCTTAGACTACCACCGATTCATTGGACGGAGAGCTCACATACATGTATTTTAGTTTTGATAAATAACTTTAGACATACACTGAGTTTATGGAAAGGCAGGAAATATTAGATCAAATACAGGCTTTCACTCATTTCAGAGTCAGAGCCAAAGCAATGCTTCACTATTTGTCTGATTAAATAAGTGCCAAATCAATAGATTTGTGCAAACTTTCAATCATTTATCAAAAGAGTAAAAAGTATTTAAAGTATTTGTAATCACTTTCAGGAATGTATTGTTTGTGAGCTTTTAGTTCAATAGTTTGCAATTAATGGCAGAGCGAGTGAGGAGTGAGTCCGCCACTGCTTCAATGTCCCGGCGGTCAAAAGTCCCTTCAAGGCCAGGGCTCAAGTTATTTGACTGCTCTGACAGAAGTGCTGGTTGTGTAGCTCTAATGCCTTACACATTCTCTGTGCATAACTGGTAGACTGGAGGCACTACAGGCGCTTCATCGCTACCTGCCTATCAATGGGCACACATAACATGACTTGACTGACGACTGCCTTCACTTTCAAATATCTTTTAGTCTTCTGTAACAGAAATTGTGGAAAAAGTTGTGCACAAAATGATTGCAAACAAGTTATACATCAGAGAGAAAGTCAACTAAAGCTAAACCAAAACCTTAACTGCAAACTGAGCTCAGCCTAAGAGTCAGTGCTGTGAAGCTCTAACGTCGACGACTGCCATCGCTATCATATACCAGACGTGAAGTGTCTGACAAAGAGCTCTTTAAATGGCATAAACCGCATAAATGGCATCGCTTTTCAAACAAGCAGTCAATTCATCGAAAAGACATCTCTATATCTAATCTAACATTGAGTCCAAAGTCCACTCAATTCAAACCACAATTAGTTAGTGTTGACTCTCAAAGTGTTCATTTGTTGCCTCGATTGTCATCAGTGGTGCACCAATTGTTCAAACCTGATCACTAAGACAAGGATAGCTAAGACAAGGACAGCACACAATTATTGCCACCATATTATGTCGAATAATATGTGTTCCCTCGAAAATGGTATTTATCTCTTTATTTCAAAACATTAAATACATTTAAATTGCAATTTAAACGATTGAATTGATTGCAAATATTGTCAAATGATTGCATTGAAGGTAAATGTCATTCAAATAATGATTGTCTGCAAAACATTTGATAATTAATGTAATAATAGACTAATAGCTGACTATTAATGCATTAATTGATTGGTTTATAGGAAACAGATTTCAATGAAATGAGTCATTGCTTTCACAGGAAATCAATTGATATTTACATTTAAGGAATCGATTGAATGCCATTTAAGAAGCATTTAATGTCTGTCCTATAGGTTCGTCAAAACATTCGATGTCAGCGATTGTGAGTTCGTGCAGTCCTTCCTACACATGTTCTCCTTTGGCGTCCAAACCATTTGGATCTCATTTGTTCAGTTCGATGGCATCACCCCTTCCACTTCCTCCGCCCTCATCTCATACAGCATTTCCATTTCCTCCAAACCCCTTATTCTTGTCCTCATTGAACCTCTTTAATCCTCAGTCATCGATGTCGTGGTTCTCGGCTCACAATTCACTCAATACTCCGCTAAGTCTGACCACTAATGACTCAAAAGAGATGACAAACAATTTCAATGATAACAACAATAATATCAGTAAAATGGATAACAAATACAAAGACACGACTCAAGCAATTATTAATCTGAATAAAAGCAATTTGTCCGACAAAAGTAGTGACTCTTCAATAGCAAGCGGTGCCACCGATAACACCACTCAACAGAACTCATCTATTAATGAGTCGGAACGGAATGTCACTCGTAATCATTCAGGTATTGTCACTCAAATGTGTCACTAATAATAACTGACTAATAACTTGCAGATAACCTCAACTGGTTAGCAGACGTCGCCATTTCATCCAAAGGTATGCCACCTGTGCCGTCGTCTCCGTTAAACAATCAGTCGACACATCCTTCACAGAGAAGTTTATATCACTCGAGTCTGGCCAATGAAATGACCGGTCAAAGGCTCTACTCTCCCCGATTCGGAAATGCGAGTTCTCCCACATACTTCTCATACCCGCCTCCCAACAGTCCAATGGGATCATTAAATTCATTAAATGGCGTGAGAGGTGCACCCCCTCCATCCAGTGCTCATTTTAGCGGTTCATTTGTGTCAAACTTCAACGCTTATCAACAATTTAGTCCAACCACTGCTCAGAACGCGATCTCACCATTTCTAGTGCCAAACCAGTTGAGTGTTGCCAACACTCGGCCCCAAACATATTCAACGGGTACTATCGATTCATTTCATCAGAACTCACACAATGCCATACTGGCGGCCAACTCGAGCTCAATCACATCCCAATCCGGTCTCAGCGCTAGTTCTCGATCGCCATCATTGCATTCATCCGACTCTTCATCACTGTTAAGCTCTGGTCCGTTTTCTAGCCCTCCCATCAGTTCAGAATCCACTGAACCTCAGACTAAGTCAATGATGCGTTCGATGAAAGATTCGATCGATTGTCACAATGATATCAGTGCCAGAAGCGGTTCGCACGAGTCGACTGGCATTAAACGCAAGTCTCCGTCGAGTCCTGAGCTCAACAACACTGAGAAAAATTTATATAAACTCCCATTCGGTAAAGAGGGCAGTCGTAAGCACCGGATCCTTAAACCTCCTAATATAAGTATTTTAGAGCCCAACAAATTGGATCCTATGACCGTCCAATCGGCCCCACTCTCTGCGCCGCCCATTCCTGTTGTTCGTCGACAGGATTTCCTCAAAAGAATAAGTGATTCCGATATTAATTGCTATTCGAAAGAATCGATTGTTGAACCGAATAACTGCCACAATATTACGCCATTCGCTCATCAAAGAAGAAAATCAGTGCCACAAACGTCATCACACAAATCACTTCCCAGTCTCGCCGCTGACAACACTCCGTTAGAAAACACCCATTATTTGGTTACAAATGAAAATTGTTTACCGATTGAAGGCCACAACCGTTTACAATATCCGGTGTACTTCCAAAAGGGATCTATCATTCAATTAGGAAATGGAAATGTCAAACGAGTGGAGGAGATGTCGACTCAAGATTTTATTGAAAGCGCAACCGAGAGTCCAGACCTTTGCGCCGATTGCAGTGAAGTCATCAAAATAGAAGAGAAGATCAAAAGCTGTTCAGTTTTGCTCAGTTTTAGTGTTGGTAGGGGCAAAGTTCCCGTTACTGTTGAAGCACCAGTTGAACACCCATTTTTCGTCTTTCATAAGGGTTGGTCTTCGTTTTCACCTGAAAGGTCACAATTACGATATGGTCTCAAATGTCGAAGACTAAGAATTGGAGACAATTGTGTTTCGTTGACTCCGAGAGCGGGTTCGGCACCAAATTTGACTCAAACCACACAAAAGACACACAAAGTAACGAACAAAATAGCGAACAAAATATCGATAACCGGAGCAACGAATAGGAATATTTCGAAATCCAAACCGATGTTAATGAACCAGAAAACGAGTAGTCCGTCAGAGACTCCGCTTTCTTTAGTTAAGTGTAGCCCATCTGCTTCGACAGCCCCGACAACTAAAGCCATGGTTGACAGCAAACCACTCAAACCCGACGAGCTTTTAGTGAATAAAGTGGAGGGCATTGCGTCCAAAAAGAAAGAAGTGTCAGATGTGTCGACTCCTTCAGATAATGTGCCAATGAGTTCATCGGATTCGGAGCCCACAGAAGCTGTTAAAACAGTGAACCGAAACAGACGACACTCAGCTCCTGATGCCATCGAATCAGATTCATCAGAGCCTTCAAACGCCTCATAAAATGAGATTCGTTTTGATCTCATTTATTATTTTTCAAATCAATCCTTCGTTAGTATTAGAAAAAACTTAAAACGTTTTAAATGGGATTTAAATATGATTTGTGGAAATGTTGACTATTTTAGCGATAAATCTATTTATTTATATCATATCCGATGAGTTGAATGTCTATTTTCTGGACTAAATGTTCAAGTTTTCATTTTTTGGATTATTTATATAAATCTGTTGTCTCTTCTTTGAAATGAGTGTTGAATTTACTCCGCCTTCAAAGTAATCACAAATTTGTATAAATTATATTTTTAGAGCTCACTATTCATTCCAATATTTCTCTTCAAAAATATCGGACTGTGTTCTAAATTGTGCTTAAATTTGATGATTAACTTAAACAATTGACTTAACAAATGATTGTTAGGTTTTCTACATTATCTTCTTTTCATTGATTATTGTTTCTCAAGAGTTGATTGTCTTTAAGCTGTGATATGATCTTAATATCAAACTTCAAACCAATATTCAGTCTTCTATTCTCTGTTATTGACTCCAAAATGTTCATTTGTGCGACGTTTCGATGAATCTGTTGTCAAATCAGTTGTAAATCAATTATATTTATATATATATAATGTAACCATTGGTTAATCTGACAAAAGTTGCCTCAACTCAGACCTATCATTGATTTTCATCTTATAATAAGTGATTTTATTTCATTTACTATTAATTTAAAAATTAAAAAGTTGTATAATTTTTGACAAATATTTTACTTTTAAGTCATGAATTCATTTGAAATCTAGAATCAATTGTTGAGCTTTTATTGCATTCGATGCTAATTATTGTTATTCAGATTGTTTTGAATTGAATCGACTGGAAATTGAATTCTAAATGAATTGAATCTTCACATAAATTGTTGGCAAAACCTTTTGTATTCACAATTAAAAGAGTGATAATTGAAGTTATAATTCAATTGTCGACTCAAATAAGGCTGAGTTAAGCGTAACGTGTGTTGGATCCCATTATCTATTTTTGTATATCACTTAAAGTCCTATTTTATTAATGTTTATATTATTTCTTGCGCTCAAATATGTTATAAATTATTTTGAAAATTGATATCTCACTGTATTTGAGAAAAATTCGCTTTAAATACAGATAACATTCTTCTGCTTTACTGACCATTTCTAGAGTTGAAGTGTCCAAGACATCTTTAATCCATTAGTAATCACAATAATTGTCAGTTCAGATTAGAAGTTTAAAAAACAATCTCGAATCTCTGGATTCCCATCACTTCTGCTTGTCTTAAGGAGTGACGGAAATTCCTAGGGATTGGGACTGAATTTTCGAATATTTTAAGGTCTAGTTCAGATCAATTGAAAGGTCAGTAAAGCCGTCAAATGTACACAATTGAGGCCTAAATAATGTTTGAGTATATAATTGCCTTAAAGTTAAAGAAAATAAATTTAGGGAACGGTTTAACAATTAATGTAGTTTTGAATAACAATTTATAATTGAATTAAAGGCATAATTATTATTACGGCTTATGTTTTATGAATTTCAAACTTTTGTAGTTATGTTATAAATGTTGAAAATAAAAGTTTCCAATCTCTCTCTCTCATCACAAGTTGTTATGAGAAAACTTTGTTTGGATGTGAAGCCGACTCATAAGAGGCAAAGCTGGCAATAATGAGGGCTGTATTGCAGTCGTGTAGCAGTTGTGGTGTACTTCCGTTGCTTTCACCACTCTCTACTAAAATGATTTGCCCTCAACTTCACTAAGAAGTGTCGGCACACGAACTGACGCACACGTTATTTACTCGTTTGACGAACGGAGAAACTCATATGAAGCACAAAAATGCATTAGACTTATGTCCATTTGATGGCCGGTGATGTGCTCACAGCTTAAAGCTTAACAATTCCTTCTATTATATAGAAATAAATTCCTAACAAATAGAAGACATTACAATGAGTGCGACCACAGCTCAAAAACTATACAAATTATGGATAAGCCCTTAGAATATTTGAGATACATTTTTATTGATTTATTCATGAGTTTGTCTAATGATATGACTGTCTATTTGAAAGGTAGTCAAAAAACATTCATTACAATAAAGAATAGTTTTCTATCGCAAAGATTTATAACTTAAAGCTTATCAAAAAATAGTTGAATACTTTGATTAATAGTCTTTTTCAATATAAGATGTGTATAAGTATTATATTATTATTATTCTATGCAAACAATTCTGTCTCTATTTTGGACCGAATCTTTAAAATACAGCGAAAATATTATGCAAACAATTTATGGCTTATAATAAAAGTGATTTTGGATTCTCTCGATTAGACAGTAGAGAAAAATGACACTCAAAATTAAATCTACCTCAAACAAAAGTAATCATGTTTATTGCTTCAAAATAATAATAATAATGATTATTCGAGTTTTCATTTGTTTGTCAAACTTCTCACTTCATATGAAGCACTCAAATGTTTAAATTATTACAAGTTGTGAATGAATTAAATTTATGTAAATTTGTTAACTGATTCCGATTATTAATGTATTAAATCTTAAATGTGTCTTGTGCGCATTGAGGGCAGCCAATAATATTGGTCTTTTTGCAGGATATTTTTTAACTTGATTTGAAGTAATGTTCAAAACAAACACTTAATTTTGATTGATTGCGAGCCAACAAATATTTGTCTTCATATAAAATCCCATTTCGTTCGCCCCTATGTTTGCCCACAATTTTAACCAATGTTTACATAGAAGAATTTAATATTTCATTTGAGTCAATACAATACAAGCAACTCTTAAGCGCTTCATAACAATAATTAATCGACGATTTCATCTATTTTTAGTCTTACATCGATGTCACTCCATTTAGTCCTTAAAATTCAAATTTTACCCCAAATTATATCACATATTAATTTTTTGTCAAAATATTAAAGCTTTAGATGACTTTTAATGACAAAAAGTTTGACACATAATGATAAGTAAGCATGATAACATAAAAATGGTATTTGCTTCACACAAAATCCATAGAGTTTTACAAATCATTTTTCACATTGAAATCGATGAAAATTAAGTTTTGGGCAAAAGAAAAATATTAGAAAAATAAGTTATTTAGTATAGTTGTGTCAATACAAGTGTAATATCAATCCAACTAATGATGTGAACCGTTTACATATATGGCGTTCACAAATCATTAAAAGATAATCATCAAAATGATGACTTCATATATACTATAAATATATTACTCTTCTGACAATTGTCTGGAGAATTCTTCAGACATTAGGGCACAGGAGTTGTCTATGGATTCAAATGCACAACAACTGAATAAATGAAATGAGCGATGAAATTATGAGTCATGAGAAAAGGTTACAATGAATAGACTGCAATGGATTCTTGCAAACATTTTCTTGGTTTTGATATATTGTCGAATTTTTATTATGTATTTTTAGGCATACATTCTATTATTCATAATAAAAATAAGGTTATATTCTCTCAAAGTCTTTCTCAGTATTAGCTCACAAACTAAGAGAACAAAGAATTAGAGTTCATTAAAATATTTGTGAACCACTTCTTTCACTTAATATGTATTTGATGTCAACCAAAACTTCATTAAATTTATAACAATTACTATTAAACCGAAATTAAATTGCATTTGAATTGAAATTAACAAATGTTATCGATTTTATAATACTTCATAACATAAATGATTTATTGGAAAAAGCTTTTAAGTCTGGATTTCAAATCTATTTTCTTTTGAATGATGAAAACAAGAGATTTATTTGTTCTTAGATATAATTGCGCAAAATGATGATCGCATTGATCAGATAAATGGGAATTAATGGGCGGCACAACATATGTTAAACATTACATATACTTTGATACTTGAATTCATTAAGTATTTGGTGAAAAAATGAATCCCATTTAAAACCATGAAAATTATGATTAGCTTTGAATATGAGAGACATGTCCAAAGAATAAACAATAAATGAATGTAAACTTTTGATCAAATATACTGTTCGTCACAACACATATACTAAACGCTATATTTTCAAAAATGATTGCTTGCGTTCACCAAATATTTTCGATCGTATTAAATGACTGAATTTGAAGAACTGAATATTTGCAACAAAGTAGAGCTGAACTCAATTTAATAAATTTGGAGTATAGAGAGTAATGGCAAAAACACCTGCATCACTGAACTGCACTCCCAGACATCACCAAAAGTGCAATAAAATTATCGACACTAGAGATGAAAGATTCTCACAAATAATTCGACAGTTTTGTAAATTTCTTTTGAAAATAACTGAGTTTTTTGCCATAAAATAAACTGAAAAAGTGTGGAAACATATCATTTAAACGTTTCATTACATTCATTACAAAGCGTTGCCATCTAAAGAAATCTTCGCTAATATTTAGTTCCATTTCTTTCAATTTTCACTCATTATTTATATATTTTGCAACAATTTCCATTTGTCAAAAGAGTTAATTAATGTTTGAATAAGGCCAACTGAATTACTTGCAGTTTTTTCGAAACTTTCTTGCTACTAATTTTTATTCTCTAATCTTAAGGACCCTTAAGTATCTTCTATTTGTTAAATATACATATATCTATTAATCACGCTTGTTCAAGAAGTTGAAAATGTTAACAATGGTCAATTTTTTTAGTTAAGTCTTTTAAGTTTAATAAATATTTTGTTGATTCAGTTGAGAGCGTAAACACTTTCAGTACTTCAAGAAAACGATTCGTCTTCGAATAAATCGAGCAAAAGACCCAATTCTACAAATTTATACTTGATAAAATATAGAAGTGATTTAATTTTAGTATATAAATTTTCCTTAATTGGAATCCAAGCACATTTATATTTATTAAAAGTCAATTATATAAAATTGTTGACATTTGTGAGACTCGAGTGGATTATTGTTGATTGAGTTTCACAAATCAGATGTAAACTATCAACTTTTCTCGTATAATAGAATTGAGTTTGTGGTGGACACAAATGACACGAAATGTATATTTAATAATAAACATCGAAAAGAAATAAACCATAAACTGCTATAAAATGTTGTATAAAATGAGATAAAAATAAAGCAAAGAATATTTCTTTACGATTGAGTCGACTATAAGTTGAAGAGAATAGAAAAGAGAGACAAATGAAATAAAGTGAAGATGCCTTCGAGGAATGCCTTTGATATTATGGAGTGAGTGAGGACAGGGCTTATATACGATCAACTCAAACATTTTATAACTTTATATAAATTGCATTTTCCTCCAATACTGTGGTCTCAAATGTGAAGACATAAAAGATTTGAGGGAATAGAGTCCTAATGAATATGTGGACAAATTTGAGTCTTATTTTTTGCCTTCGGGTGCAAAACACGAACCGTTAGTTAAACTTATTTGTATTCAAAATACATTTGGGTTCACAACTGAATTCCAATGAAAGGCTTATACGAAAAGTGCAAATTAGTGCCCAAAGAAATTGTGATCAAAATGCGTTCATTTAAGTACTCACAGGAATTCGAGAATAAGACGTAAGCCATACATATCCAGGAGTTTCTTGTGTTGGCTGTGGTTTAGGAAAGAACTCAACCACTGGTCCGCTGTTGTCTTCAAAGGCCTGATTGGGAGCAGAGCGCGATTTAATTCGTTTTCGATGTCTTAAACGATGCGAATGATGTGAATTCAATGAATGGTCTCTCGATTTAGATTTCTCTTCAATTTTATGCAAACTTTTGTTTTGACCGAAAGAAACGAATAGTGTTTCGTCCAAATGTCGTTTATTTCTGTGAATATGGGTTTCACTTGACTTAGAATTCAAGTCTTTTGTGTCACTTTTTATTTGGTCTTCATTTTTAAGATTGTGTGTTAACTCAATTTGTGGTTCGATCTTACAATTTGGAGAACTGTTTTGAGGACTGCATTGAACTTTTGTATTGAATGTATTGCATGTATAGCATGTATTGCACTGTTTATTTACTTGATAAGTCAAATAAAAGTTTACGCTCACAATAAAGTAAAGCACAACTAACAGAATATATACGAAGTTGTGCTGGTTTTCCACCAAAACAAAAGCCATGGCTTTGTTATAAATTTACAAAAAGTATTATTCGGTAATTCATTGTATGACTTAAACAGCGACTGAACTCATCGCCAGAGTCTTCCACTTTCACTATTTGCCAGAGTCTCACAGTATGAGAATCTGAATCCATGTGCTATTCTATGCTCTTCTGTACTATTCCTGAGCTGACTCTCACAAAGATTGCACTGTTGGTGAGAATACATTCACTCCGGAGTTTGAGTACACCTCAAACTTGAAGCACAGAATAAAGAATAGCTATATATTTGTGGTATTAGACTCTCTGCTCAATATTCTAATGGCAAACACTCGATATGCATAAAATTATATAACAATTAACTATGTACTATCAATTTATTAAATTTATTTGTTATTCAACAAGATTCTCCTAAACATTTCAAATCAATTACAGTCAATGGTCATGGACATATAGCTCAAATATCCCCGAAGTTTTGAGCTCGACTGATGCCACCCCACCGCGTTGGTGAGAAAAGTAAGTAGACCTGTCATTTTACCCTCCCTATACCACCTTGAGTTCGAATATCTTGGTCACTACTGATTTCAAATAATAACTTAAGTTACTAAATGAATCATTTTAATAAACGAACAGAATTGATACAAGGTTTTTTTGGAATTTCTAAATTTTCAGAGCTTAAGGCAAAAAAGGAGGTCTTGTGCCTACTCGTGAGGTAATTGCTAATTAATTGGTACAAAGCAATTCCTTACAAATATTTTTAATTATTGAGAAAATGAGCGTTTTTTTATGCAAAAATAGATAAATAGAAAAATGGATGTTTTGGCGCACAATAACTTGGTAAAAACAATTAATGTCATGAATTTTGTTATGACTTTTTTGTGAATACAATAAATATTAAATTCCATAACTTTTGAGTTCATTTCGTCGATTTTTTTTGTCTCAAAGCTTTTATCAATAGTGGATATGAGTTCACTGGAATGGAAGGCCCGGTAATAAAGATGAGTGAATACAAGCGAATATAGAGGAGAGAAGTGTCTGACGAATCGATAACATAAAATGCACAGAAAATAAGCAACACTTCGATCATATTTTGAAGTAGTTTTTTGGCACTCAGTCTCCCATATGATGTCGCGATTGGAGACAATCATCAAATCATTTAATGGACTCAATATATATATACAGTCAAACCTGTTAATCCCCCTTTTTATAAGCCTTGCCTGGTTATAGTCCCTTAATAGTTCAAGTCATTCCCATTGAAAATCATGTTAAGATTATCTCGTTATAATCGATACCATTGTATAATCCCTGAATTTCACTGGACCAAGCGGAGGATTATATCCAGGTTCGATTGTATTTATAACTCATTCGAATGTATTCCTGAGATGAAAGACATTAAACAAAGCTATTAAACAGTCGACTATTCTCTCATTAACTCTAATGAACTCATTCTAACCAAACGATTATCTGAGAGTATATTAGAGACAGTATAATCAAAACCTCATCACTTTTGATGAAAGCACATCCATTTCAAAGATATTTATAGAATCGAACCCAAAATTAAATAAAACTCTTTTGAAAAAAATTTTATTTATACTTTTTATTGAAAAATTAAAGCGCAGAACAAATATCGTAAGTCTCTAATGGATTGAAAGCCGATAGAAATTTTATTTCATTCCTTCCCTCAGGAGTTTTGGTGGCTGGTCTTTGGAGCCAATGTCTGTCCTCATAATAGTTCAAACAGCTCTCCATTTCTTTCTCGTCATAAACCGAAACCTCTATCGGAATAAATGGATCGAAATCTTTGAATCCCTGATAAAAACAATTGATATTAAAACATATAATAATCTTGCACAATATTCAAACCTCGTGAGTCAATAGATCTTTGGGCAAATCACTAAGGTGTCTTGCAGAGAAAGGCCCCCAACTATCAATGGGTTTACAATTAGCTTTACTGATTTTATCGGGTGCCGGAAGTTTATATATACGATATGGCGCTATTATCTTCTTGCAAACACTGGCCACTATCGCGCCGTTCCTCTAAAATGAAAGAGTCAATCATTTGGTGATAAGAGTTTGAAACCGACCCAATCGTTTGTAAAGAGCTGTTTGAAGGCCCGGACGATCGTAATGTTATTGATTTGGACTATACTTCTGTCGGGATATTTTATTTTACTGTTTTCATAGAAGGCGTTGACTTTGTCGGCGACCACCAAAACCCGACACTTGCCTTCAGATGCCTGAGCTTTAATCTCTTTGATCAAAACTGCCATACAATCTGAAGCGTGTTTAATACGATTAATTCCATGTTCAAGAATATTCTTAAGCGGATCTCCCGCTTCAGTCACTTCTCTTTGACTCCAAACATATTGTTTCGAAGCCTTTAACTAAAGTACAACAAAAATTATTCGCAAAAAGAGTTGAAATATACTAAAACTGACGTCCAGTTCATCCAATAAATGGTTATTATGAGTGCGGAAATGCTGTAACCAAACGGCGGCATCGATTGGAGTGTCTATTCTTTCGGGTTTGAACTGCGACTGTGCCGTCTCTTCAGGATATCGAACCCAATCCGTCGCTGAAAAAGAGTTAAATCAATATATTATTAGCAAACAATGTATTGATTGCACGAACAAACAAATGCTTACGATTTGGACAATAAAGTAATAGGAAGTTCTGTTCGTATCCGAAGTGCAAAATATGATTCAAAGAGAATGTCTTTCCGGCACCGATTGGACCCCCTTTGAAAAGTCAAACAATAGGTTAAATTTAAAATAAGATTCAAAGCAAAGCTTACATAAAACGTAGCGATTAACGGGTCGACAATAGTCAGCTCTTCGCAAGTAGTCCATCACTTCAAGTGCGGGCCGTCTCACCATAATTGTGGTCTCTTTGAAAGTCTTGAAAGTGAGCTGTTGTTCTCTATCAAAACCTCCCAAAACAAACAATTTGTTGGTCATATCGCTCGGAATTGAGTAATACATTGACAAGTGTTGTGTCGAGTGCTTCGAAGGACTCGATTCGTTGGTCCGAAATGTGTTAACAATCGAGTAATTGGGTTCGGCTGAAGTGAAACATCGAAACGAATTTTTAAATTGATTTTGATTCAAAAATAATGACAACAATTGATATTTTGACAGATAATGGAGTCTTTGCCGAATATTGGCTGAAATGATGACTTGATTTACCACTCGATTAAACATTTCGTTAATTCAATAAATAATTAAATTAAGAGATGTTTCGCGAATTTAAATACCGATCAAAAGCATGTCTTTTGTGTTTATTTTGATATTATTTGTCTCTAAATAAGTGACGTTTACTTAAACCATAAGCAAAAGCATTTGAAATCCTCCAAAGGGTTTAAATAAATAACATTATATTTACGTTATTTATGACTATTTTGATGAACCTCTCAAATAATGTTTGAGTTATTTTGAAAAAGTGTACAAAATATCAAAATTTGCTTTAAATGTGAATTCAATTTATTTTAATTAATTTCATTTAATTATAAGCGTTTGACAAATGATTTTAGAAATGAGTGAAACGAATACGACTGCTCTCAACGGGTATTCAAATGCAAACACTAATCAAAGCATTAGTAATGTCGGAAACAAAAGATTTTTACTGCTTTCGGAAGAATCGGTGAAATCTATTGCCGAACAAAATGGTTTCGATAATCTCAACGAAGATGTCGTTCGTCTCTTGTCGTCAGATGTGAGCTACAGAATCAGACATTTGGTCCACAACTCCATCCAATTGATGAGACAATCGAAGCGCCGCAAACTGACCACTAAAGACATAAATCAAGCGCTCGAGACATCTGATTGTGAAAAAGTGTTGGGTTTTGAGGCCAGCGATGAACCCATTCAAGAGTCTTATGTTAGCGAAGCAAAAGTGTTTGTCGCCGACGACCCTATCGTCGACTTAAATGAAGAAATGAACAAAATTTTTGACGGAAGTGATTGTGTTTTGAATATCTTTGAAGATGACATTCGATTGGATGTTGTTTTAGATTTGGCCGAAAAGGGAGATTCAAACGAAGATTTTCTTAATAGTGATGACTTTAGCGAAGAATTTAAACATTTTTATCAGAATTTAGTCAAAGCTATTCTCGGAACCAATAATCAGTTGTTTTTGATTGCAATGAAAGACCTCTCAAGCAATCGACGCATTAATAAAGTATTGCCATATCTTATAAACTTCATTATGAATGGTATCCGAGAATTAAGTGACGATATCTCACAACTCAAACGATTCCTTCAGACAATACAATGTTTACTAAGAAATCCATCGATTCATTTGTCAAGTGATCCGTTTCAGTCAGTTTTGATTCACTCAATTCTCGATTGTATTATCGAACCATTGAATCCAATGTCAGATCATTGGACTCTTCGTGATTCAGCCTCTCATTTGTTGTCTAATGTACTGAATGAATGGTTTACTCCATTAGAGGGCCTCATTATTAATCAAATCTTCGATTCTTTGCGCAATTGTTTACTCGACTTTTCAAAGCCTTTTAGTTCTCATTACGGAGTGATTAAAACCTTTCAGTGTTTAGGTTATGATATTATTGTTCAATATTTATATCCTTTACTCAGTATTTATTTCAATCATCTCTTGCCAGCCATTGATCCCAATTCTACAACTGATCAACAGATCAGAACAGATGGGCTCAGAGTTTTTAATGAACTCTTATTTGTATCCGAACTGATTTGTTTGAAAACCCGTTCCCTAATAATCAATGATTCGGAGATTAAACTCGACTTCAAAGACTATAACCAATTGGCAGATATTTTTGGCGATTCACTCTATGCTAGACTTCCCAACAATTTCGATAAAATTAGATCCAAACTCTATTCCGAAAAATATAAAAACAGATGCGAACCACACATCACTTTATTTGAGACAATTGACTCACAAAAGACAGGCGAAGAACTGTTGGACGCTTTTTATGAGGCGCCCACACATTCAGAAGATATAAAAAGTGTTATGAGTGGGATTCTCGATGACGACAACTCGTGTGAAGATAATTCCATAGTCAGTGATAATGATAGGGAGACCACCGCTACGGACTTACTCCAAATCAAAAGTACAATTAGTGATCCCACTCTTGGAATAAAACTCACCTTTCAGAAGTTGAAGAGACAACAAAAGCAGTCAGAGCTCCAAAGTAAAAGAAGTCGTGTCAACAAGAAATCCATTTCTTTGATCGCAGAACCAATTTTTGAGATCATTTGTTTGAAACAGACATCAATTCGTTTCGATTACGGTTTGATTTTTGCAATAATTTCATTAATTTTTGAATTATTTGAATTCATTTTTAGGCATCAATCGATTTGTGGAGAAGAAGGCCTTTACTAATAAGTGTGAAAGGAGCAAATGGTTTGGCATAACCATGATTAATCCGAGTCCTCAATGCTTGCGAACAAAATTTAAAATTCATAAAAACATCAAACATTCGAATCTATATTCATGTGATTTATTTAATGTAATATAACAACAATGAGTATATTTATAAAATAACTTTATTTTTATGTAAATTTGATGTTTTCGTATAAATAATTTATCAAACATTTGGAAAAATGCGTTCAAAAATTTGCCACTGATTTGCTATCTCTGACTAAACCATTATTTGTCAAAAGTTTCGGTGAACTCATCGAAAGAGGAACTGTTGCCGCGTTTATATTGATGTTCGATCTGTTATGTTTCATATGGGAGCGGACTAAATGGCCGGCCGCTAACGCCGACATCAGAGACAATTCTGCCGCCAATACCGTCGCGCAAACTATAGACGCAAATTCCGAAGAATTATTGCCCGCCATTTCTAATGAACAGCCCTTTACTCCCAAAAGCTATCAAACGATTCGAATAATTAGTAATTTTAGCAAAAAAGGTATTAAAAACGCTTTACCTCAAGACATGCGCTCTGAGCTTTTAGGACTGTTCCACCGCCAATAGTCCCGATTTCGATAGAAGGCATAGTACACGAAACATGAAGATCATGGCCCTGGGCCTCCATCAGAGTTATGCAATTAGAACTGCCCACTGTCTGCGCCGGATCCTAATAAGATAACGAACCCATTATATCATCGTTTGACCGAAATTGAATTTATCAGTAAATAAAAACATACCTGTCCACAAGCAATATAAATGGCGGCCACAATGTTGGCTGCGTGAGCATTGTTGCCACCAATAGTGCCGGCAACGGCCGAACCGATAAGATTTTTACTGATATTAAGTTCTACAAGAGCTTCCGATGAAGTTTTCAGCACTTTTTCGATAACATCTCTGGGAATGACAGCTTCACAGACCACTGATTTTCCTCTTCCTTCGATCCAATTGACTGCCGCCGCCTTCTTGTCTGTGCAAAAGTTTCCACTAAGACAAGTAGCTTGCACATCCTTGAAAACTTTTGTCAGTTCCCTGAGAGCAGCTTCTGTTCCTTTTGACAACATATTCATTCCCATCGCGTCACCGGTCGAACTGATGAATCGTATATATAAGTAACGACCGGCCACTCGGGGATGAACCCGTTGTAGTCGTGCAAAACGAGAGGTCGCATCGAAAGCTTCTTTAATTGTAATGAAGTTGTCCTCATTTTGCAACCATTTCATTGCTTCTGCGGCTCTCATTGCAGTCGGGAAGTGAACTACTGGCCCTCTAGTCATACCTTCTGAATAAACGCTACTACTGACTCCACCCGATAAAAGTAATGCTCGACAACCACGGTTTGTGCTGGCAACCAGACAACCCTCAGTGGTAGCCATCGGCACAAAATATCGTTTGTTATTTAGAAGCATAGGACCGGCCACTCCTAAAGGAACCGGAACGTAGCCAATAACGTTTTCACAACAGGCCCCTAAAACCAATTTATAATCGAAGTGAGTGAAGGGAACAGCTCCCAAAACTCCCGCTTTCTCTGCCGAGTCTTCAATTATACGCCTTCTAATGGAAACACCCCTTTCCTCGTTTCCTAAAATCGACTCGAGTTTATACGCGGGAATGTGTTGTCGTTCGACCAAAAACTTGATTTCCAAATCTGTCAATTGGTTGACGCCATCCTCACTCTGATAAAGTTCTAATAGAGTTCTAATATCTCTGATTTGTTTGGACTGGGCACATGTGCTGTTCAGTTCATTGTAAACAATGCGAGTCTCGTCGGTCTGGACTTCGCGGTCAACGAATTCATTTTCACTGATTTCAGACGAGAAGTCGTCTCCAATGAAAAACCTGGTCTTCTCGTCATCAGAAGTGTCCCCTTTGACCGAACCCTCTCTGGAACTGAGGCTTTTGTCAGAGTTTTTAATTTTGGAATTTTCGAAAATCATGCTCTCAGTGTCGGAATCTTGAAGAGTGACGGGAGTGGTAACTGTAATTTGAGGCGCTATTACAGGCGGTCGGGTTTTGCAATAGCCATTTTCGTTGTCATGATTGGATTTCATGCTGTGCTGAATTTCATGGTTTTGTTGATATTGTTGTTTCATATGTTCGTTATAATAGTCTTTGTTTTCAAAGAATATATATTTGACGGCTAATGCGAACACGAGTCCAATCATAACGACCTGTTCCGAGCATATCATCAGATATTTTCCAAACACGGACTCTAGTATTGCGGGCTCGCGATCGGACTGAACAGGTTGATTTTGAAAATTGGTTGATTTGGAAAGTGGTTCTGAGCCGAAGCCAATTGGCCACCTGCTGAGTGTGTGAACCAGCATAAGAGCAGCCGACATAATTAGTTTAATTCTTTGAATCACTGGATTTGATGTCTTCTCGGACTCCAACTGCAAAACTTTGGATAAAGAGCTTAATTGCCAGACTGGAGCGATGTCCTTCCGATTGTGTGATAACTATACAAACAATTGGTTAGTTCTAACTGATAATTATTCTAAAGATAGGACTTACTTCTAAGGCCAGTGCGAGACAGGCGGGGAATAGAATCATAAAAACGATATAATTGACCAAAACTGAGACACACGCAAAACAACTGATTTCTTCGATTTTGCTGACACCCGACACTGTGCCGATACCTATGGCAAGTGTCTCGACTAAAGTGTCTAAAGTTAGTGATGGACCTAAAATAGCCATTCCCTGTGCGATATTCTCTCTGACTTCCTCCTGAGGTAAGAATTGTTATTCAATATTACATAATAAATGATAAAAATAAAATTGAATAATGAATACTAACTCTGGAATAGGAGGAGAGTGCGAACTGAGCTAACAAACTGGCTTTGGACAAGTCAGACAACAAAAAGAAGAAAGGAAGAGCGTCACTGAAATCAAACAAATGTCAATTAAAATTCAATTTTATAATAGAATTAATTAGTTTTTACTTTAATTCAGTGAAATTTGCATTCAATGCATACAAAACAGCCGAACAAAATATGAAACTCGAGAACACAGTGAATAGGGCTGATATTCCAACCAGGTATTTGGATCCCAAACTGTACAGGTTCTTAAATTGATGGTAGATATAAAATAGAGCTAAACAGCGAGATATGACGAGAATAGTGTTGGACAGACTTTCAGCACTCGCTCTCTCCAAGTCCTTAAGAATAACCAATTTTTAGATAATTAATAAGGTTTTTAGAGTAAAACTTACAGAATTTTGATGGCAATGGTCGGAAGAGCTAACGATTGTATGGCTGTGCACTCGTGAGCTCATTGAAAACATAGATATGAATAAAAGCGAAAAGAACGCGACCATCACTTCGCACGGATGAGACGCACAAACCTTTCCATAAGCATAGAAAAGCCGAGACATCTTTCCGATTGTGTTTCTGCAGACAATTTAATTAAAATCAATTATTCAGAATTTAGTTAGAATTTGGTTTCATTGAATTAATGGCAGAATAAAAGAGGAGATCTGAGAAAAAGGGATCAACTTCTATAGCCAAGAGTCGAATGGCTAATGAGTTGGCTCTTAGTTGTAAAACAAAACGACACATTTGTTAATTAGATTTTAAAGGAAATAATCTGTTATTCAAACTGAATTTGAAGCAAATTATTAACAAAATTGAATTGAAGGTCAATTATATGTTTTAATTTACATTTAATTTAAAAACTGTTAAATATGAATATCATCTTTCGATCACAACTAAAATCAAATACAATATCGTTCGCCATAACTCTAAACTCAAATCTTAACCATTAATTTATTTGAATATAAGCTGAGAAACGAATTTCAATAACTAATAGACTATACGTTAGATATGATTAATTTCAAAATGAATATCATATGAATGGTCACTGAATTGCATCATTTGATTGCTTACTTAAATGACTGTTCAGTGGATGAGATAATAGTTAACATTGGATCCCAACGAACGCGTTTAGCAAACATTTTAATTATGAATAACTCGTTTAAACTATTTTGAAATAAACTTTAAATAATTGGTTAACAGTTACTAATCTCTTAGTTATAGAAAATGATAGTTAAGTTTTGAAACATATTTGTCTCTCATATTAATTGGTATCACAATTGAGATCATAATTATATTCGCTGTCATTTGAAATTCAGATGAGAATCGGTCGCAGACTTGACGTCAGTCTTCTCAGCGAATAATCGATAAAAACACTAAATATTGTATTCAAAGACCAGAATATTATGATTTCAGTTCTTCTGCTTATTATTTATCAAAACAATTTCAATAACAGGTTATATGTGTTTATGGGGTCACAACAGGATCTGCTCTCAGGCTCAACATCTTCGGTCATTAGAGATGAGGTCACAAATAATCGCAACCAATATTCAGACCAATCGATCAGTAGTACTATTTGCCACTCTTTGCCACTCTTTGTCACTCTTTGTCACTCTCTACCACTCCTTTTAATCTCTTATATCACACACTTTGGCTAACAAACAGCCGATTCTTACGAATTGGATTAAAATGAGATCAAATATAAGTGATTTCGTCATAAATTGGTTTCAATAAATTGCTTCACTTGAAGTCAACTATTTATAGCACACATAACAACATTTGGGGGACTTTTTCTCTGCTCTCAACTCAATATAGTTTTGCACACAAAACACAAATTCATTGGTATTAGGGCTGCAATAGTTGTGGCACTCAGTCGTTAATATTGACATTTTCACAATCAGACTCACATTGGCAGAGATTGCGTAATGCATCAAGGCAATGCCCTTATTATTCTTCTATTGCGTTCATTATGCATCATAGAATCATCATGGTCTACACATTTAAGTGGTAATAGTAATAATATCCTCAGGATATTGTGATCTAACTAGGTAAATTGCCACATTTTTTCAATTCTCTGAATTTCACATAAATTATTTGAGGAAATATTGAAAATGAATGAACATGTACAATAATTCAAATAATATCATTTTTGATATAAATGTCGATTTATTTCTTTTTCTATTATTTTATTTTAATTAATATAATGAAAAAGTAGTTGAAAATGAGAGTTAACTTACTTGTTTTGATATTTTAATTGTGCCTCGTTTCCTTTTAATTATAAAGACTAATATTCACTTTATTTTTATTTGAGAATGATAATTATGATAATAATGATCGAGAGCTTTATAAGAATAAGATAACATTTAAAAAAGAATCTAGATCGCCATCCTGATCAATTAAAAATGCATTATTATAAAAATTAAACACTAGTTATGTAAGAAAGCAATCAAATGGTTTATCCGAAGAAAATTATGAAATGAATGAATGGAAAACATTTGAACGGAATTTCTTTCTACTATTCCTTTAAATTCATGTTTTATATCAGAAATTGAATTCAGTTTTAAAGCGTTTTTTGAAAAATAAAATAATTGAATAATTGATGGCCAATAAAACAACTCCATGTGACGCATATGAGTAGGTGCTTGCCAGTAGGTGCAAGCATATTAATCAAATCATTTAAAATATTCGTTCAATGGTCAAGGATTTTTAAGTCATTAAAGACAATTAAGCAACTTTAATTTATAATTCGTTCCGATGAATAATTTATCAAGTCAACTGAGCATTAAGTATACATTTGATAATGAATAGATCAAAATGACCTTGATACACCTTCAGGTCAATTATCAAAAGATGTTCCAAAAAATAATTTACTCTTCCAAACAGTTCAAGGTTTATAAAATTGAGAATATTTTAAATTAAAAGACGTCATTTTTTAACCTGGACAAATCTGGTATAAATGGCTGAATTCTTCTGAATTTGATTCTATTTGCTTTAATTAATTTAATATTTCGTTTTTAAGGAAATTTCGACCAATTTTATTAAAAATGGTGGAAAAATAATTGGCAGGAAGGAGAAGGGTAGTTTCTATAGTGATGGTCAAGGGTAGGGCTATACCCCCTTGACCATCACTACTCGACCAGTAGTAAAATGTTTATCAAATTAATCCATCTGAATGTAAAATCCACTAGATTATTTTTAAATTCAAACAAGATTTATAAAGACATGTTAAAAATTTGGCTTTAAACAAAATTTTATCTAGTTATAACAATTCAACATTAATTCATTCTATTAAACTGAATGTAAGTCAAAATTAAGATGGCAACGATCCTCCGTAGATCATCCTTTTGAACCAAAAAATTAAAACCCTTTTCCTCTTCTAATTTAAGGCACTGGCTTTCCTTAGCCTTGGTATTATTTTATTGTAAGTTTTGATGAGGAAAATATCAAATTCTAATTATTAAAAAAAATTGATTGGATTTCGTCGAATGAATGAATGATCTCTTAATATATTTCAAATTTCTATTTAAAATATTAATTTAAACGAATGAATGTTTAATTTTGTGCTGATTTACATCTGTTTATAAACTGTCTTTAAATGCGATATTAGTAATGACTTCAAAATTATGTCATTTCAATGAAATATGATTTTGTCATATTTGATGTAATGAACAATATTTGGAAATATTAGGAAACCTAGTTAAAATCAAATATTTTGAATCTTAAACATCTTAAATGTATTTAAAAAGATCTGTGAACCACGTGTTAAAAATTACGATGAACATTAATACAATATGTAATTTGACAAGCTAACAAATAATTCCCTTTTACTGCAAGTTTAGGGACGAAAAGCATTAGAAATTATTTTCTTATATGGGATGGTAAAAGTCAGGGATAACCAAGGGGAAGGGGTAGAGTTGAAAAACCTTAGAGTTGAAAAATTATCA
>JAQGCS010000023.1:0-53505 GCA_034702105.1 Fuscozetes fuscipes
GTCGTCTCTCTCTCTCTCTCTCTCTCTCTCTCTCTCTCTCTCTCTCTCGAATTAAAATGTTTTTTGCGTTTGTCTGCGAGTAATAAATAGATTTTTGGACACAGTTTTATGGGTTTGCATACGAATTGAGGGTTTGTATCATTTCATTAGTGGTAATAACAGTGCAGACAATAGAGATGAACAATACTCGAGTGATAGAAATTGGATTCTTTGCTGATGGATAGGATCCCCAACAGCCTATTGAACGGAGTAATGAACCGAATTGTAGGATAGAATAGCACACCATCGAGATTATATTGTTTTTCAATAGTGTTTTGGATCCTCAACTCAATTACATCCTCTTATATGAGATGAGCAGAAAATATTTGAGCAAAACTAAAAATAGAAATTTTTAATTCATTTTGTTTTGTTGTTTTGCTGAAGTCATTGAACATTTGTGGCTCTCAGTTGAGGAAAAGTGTGGGCGATATATAATAAATGAACAATTAAGAATTTACCAAAATTCGAGAATTTAACAAAACAACAATTTAATGCTTGAAAAAAAATTTGAATAATTAAAAAAATGTATGTATTATTCATTTGATCAAGTAGAATATCACATCAAATAAGTTATAACATTTATTATGAATTAAAAAGTTTGTAATATATTCTAGGGGCAATACTTATTTTTTAGTTTTCACATTTTTTAAGATTTATTATACTTTTTTCTTATTATAATATCTAAAAACTTATAAATATCTGCATTTTTGCATAATTTTTGACATAACGTCATAAGAATTGTATGGTTGAGACAAACATTTTGATAACAACGCAAAGAAATATTTTTGAAATATTTCCATTTCAATCCTGACTCGTGTTTTTCGTTTGCCTTTTATCTGATGGTTTGATTCATAAGTTTGTTAGAAAATTATTATGTATTATGTATGAGAGCACAGCTGTCTTTTCAACTGTCCATCGGTTTGAACGCAAAACAATTATTATTGTGAACCAATGCTAACCTAAAATACAATGTATAATAGATTTGCTGCGAAATCACTCAAACGTTTTATTTAAAAATACTCAAAACATTATTAGTTGGAGTAATAGTAATTCCCATTAAATATATTCTAATTTACAGTTAATTTTCAATCAAATGAGAAGCTTAGCAACAGAGCAGCTGTTATGCTCTTGTGATCGCCATTATAAGCTTAACAGAGTCTAGTAAAATATTATTTAACATACACTCCATAGAAGTGGATTCACTTCATTTTGATTTGAGTAAAAAATGCAGTTTTTTCTTCTGGGAAAAATGAGCAGAGAAGTGAACAACACCCAAATAGTATGCGCCTTCACAGTTCTGTGAGAGCCTCTCAACTCATAAAAACATTTCACAAATAAAATTAGAATTTGTCTGAATTCGAATATCCATTACCTCAAGTCAGTCATATGCCTGCAATGATAGCTGGCTTAGTTTGAGCATTAAAATCTACATAAGTAACTAATCCTATCCTAACATAATCCCTTTTCTTTGCCAATTATATGAATTCTGATTGTTCTTATCATGAGAGGGTTTAAATGACCTCACTCTCAGACCTGAAATGAATTTATTATAATCTCATTTCAACTTTCATTCAAAACAAAAATTTTGGTTCTTTGAACGTTTCACTATTTTATATTCCGGTCCATATTTGCCGGCGGAGTAAAACTCATTCAATTGTTTGTCTCTCACATACATTCGACAAAACTTTTCAATCAAAAAGATTTAGTTAGAGATATGAGTGGAACAGTAGTGAACACCAGAGTTAGCCAACAATTGTCGCAAATAATAGACGAAACGGAAATTCATTGAAAATTTTTATTTCTATTATTGAGAGGTAAGAGCGCAAAACCAAACCTGCGATTCCTATTACACCCTAATATTGACTGTCCCTCAAAAAAAAAATTATAAATTAGGACAAACTTTATTGCGAACATACGTTTGTAAATATGAGAACTATGGGGAGAGTCTATCAAAATTCTATAATATGTTTGATTGAATCGATGAATATTTTAACAAATTATAAATTATTTCTCTATTGTCTAATATTTTTCTATAAATTTTGTTTTGATTGAAGTTTGAAGACAAGAGCACTTATGAAATTCACTATATTTTTCAGTTAATAAATGGTTTGGAAACTCTGTTTTCAATTGTTTGCCGATAAAATTGAAGCCTTTCTACTGAAGCCATCAGTCATTCAAATGATAAAGTATTTGAAGGCTTTTTGATGATCACTATATCTGAGTCATTGAGAGGAAGATTAAGCCCTCCTCTTCTATTTTGCACAATAATTGTATGGATTGAGTGTTCAAACTTTGGATATTTGAAAAAATCATAATTTCAGGCTTTTATGTAAAATTAATCATCGATTCACAGAATATAAAATATTTTCTCAGTTACAATAAAACCTCTCATTAGTGACCCACTAAATAAGGGAAATTCTAACTAAGGGCAAAGTTTCAAATGATTGCTTAGCATGTAATTTCACTTCTTATTAAGACGAATTCTCACTAAGGTAAAAGATTTCTTGTCGCCGATCTGTTCTCTTATCGGGAGGTTTTACTGTTTTCATTTTTTCAAAAGTTATTGAAAATATTTGAGTGAAACATCATTTTATTCCAATACTATTGTCAACGACTCTTGAATTTATATTTTAACAAAAATATTTTTGAAGATTCGGACAAAATATAAATAAAATGTAAAACCAATAATTGTCTTATTATTCACTGAAATTCCACTAAAATTATTCCTTTTTTACAAAAAATATTTATATATTTGTCAAAAGCATAAAAGAATAGAAAGAATGTGTTTTGCGTTTAAACAACTGAAGGCAAGAATAATCTTAATATTAAATGAAACAAAAGCACAGAATTTAATAAATGTTTGGAATCTCTGCCACTATAACTCGTCAATAGAAAAATGTCTTCAATAGAAGTGATCAAAAATTGTTATGGGTGCAAAAAATTTCCACAAAACTAATCTGTGGGCTGAGAGTAAAGAAATTGATTTTCTAATAGAAATAAAATGGAGAATAAAATTATTAAACAGCCATTCGTTTCACGGATACGAAGTGTGAGAGAAAGCAGGCGAACAGCACCGGCAGCTGTGTTTAGTAACCGGCAAACGGCAAACATTGGTCTTATAATTATGAGTTCACCCGCGAGCCATCCATTGAATGCCACAAAATCTTTAGTCTAACGAACCCTTAAGAAGAGAATAAGTCTGAGCTAACACTTGGTCGACAACAGTAGAGACACGTGGCATTTGTCCCGTGCTCTATGATATTTGTGAGCTCCAGTCAAATATGAATAGGGGTAGAGTGACACCCGAACTTTACATATGTTATGGGCCCAACATCCAGGGCTTTGGATGGCGTGCGGTCACACAATATCAAAATCTGTCTAAATATGATTCAATCGCTCCATTCATTTGACTCAATGCGTGAGAGCTGTGACTTTGGGAAAGCTTTTAAATTAGAGATCCCTATTCACAGACTCTGACATTGCATTCGAGTGCAAAAAGCGTCTGACACATGGCTCGAGTCATACAAACTTATTAGAGGATACACTGCTCTTTCCCAATAAAATATGTTTTCGTTTACGTTAATAATCAATAAACGATTGACAACTAATTCTTCTCTCAATGTTTTGCAATCTTTTTGTTCAATTCTGAGTTGTAGTGAAAAAAAGGTTTTTGAGTAAAAGCCAAACATTTGCTCCGAATTACAGTTATATTATTGTCATAAAAATTATGTTTTATGTCGAGTCCTTAGTCGGGACTCAATTAAGAATTGTTTGTTTGTCAGGGATTTAATAAATAGAGCAGAGCTTAGATGAGAGTCACATCTGTTCACCGCTTGTCTGGCAGTCACTAAAAAACACTTTTCATTACACAACAAATTAATGTTACGGTTATTATATTTTACGAAAAACTGACGTTCCTATTAATTAAGTCATCATTTCTATGCCAGACATCACTTCAACCTTATTTTAGTACAAGTCTATTATTTCTTTAATAGAATAATTTGAGCTAGATCATTTGCTAAGTTGAGCACTTGACCACCATATGGTGATCCCAATTTTTTATGCAAATAAAATAATGTGTTTTAAATTCTAAAATATTCTTCGTTTTATTGTTATTTTCTGTTAATTTTTAATATTTTGCTGAATAGGAATGACTTTTAAAAAATATTCACATTTTGAATGCCATTCCTTTGAAAACATGCGAACAATAAATGCAATAATAAAATGCTTTTCATCTTTTGTTATTTTAGTGTAAAATTCTTAAATACGAAATGATTGTGCGTTTTGTTAATGTTATTTATGATCGGTAAATATGCATGTATATTTCTTTGCGCTGAATTATAATTTCTTGCATATTATCAATTATTTCATTTGTTATGCTAATTGGCAAGGTACAGAAATTAAAACAATTCCTTGCGTCAACTCTAATCACTAATTCTCTTTATCAGTACTACAAATAATTATTCAATTTTATTGAAAATCATAATTGAATAAAAATCACCAAAGTATTAAAAAAAACTTTAAACCTGTGCTCAAAGTTTCTTGAATTCTAATTAAATTTAATTACCGATAAAAGTGATTATGGTTGGAACAAAATATTGTTTTAGGTTCTGTACGAACACATGCATACAATAAGAAAAGAAGTACATTCACTTTGAATACCAAAAATTGAATTTAATTAGATATTATTCGACATAACATATGCTATTTTGGTGAGAATCTGCCTAAAAGTGTTCACTGAATTCCCATAATTAAGAATTTGAATTGAAAAGACTCTGGAGAGAAAGGAGAGGAAGGAGAGGAAGGATGACTTCCCAATGTTCCGGAAATATGAGTAAATGCAGTCTTTTTGGTAATGGATTCGCTTCTCTGTAAACCTTTGTTAAACTAATCGACTCTAACACTGGTTTAGACCACAAAATAACTGTCGAACACTATATTTGGCTATTCTTTGGCTGACAATAAGTTTTGTGAAATAATTAGATAATTATTATATCGTTTAAACCTTTTATTCACATTTAGCCTCTATTACAGGTCATTTAAATACAATTTTAGCCTTTTATTAGGTCTATTTTTACACGATTATATCAAACATTACTTTTTAATCCTGAGTCTGATCACAAGTTCGCATTTTTTTCATTTAATGATCCATTTGTTTGGCATTTAATGGATTTGATGATAGTTTTAATGGTTGTTTACAGTCTGTACGCGGATATTAAGTAAAATGGACTTCAATCAAATTCTATTCGAATATAATAGTCGATTGTGACCTCAGATTTCCTCCAATTGAGAGCATATAAGCATTTAATGACAATCAAACCTAAAGGAAAATTTCTCACAAATTTATGTCATTTATTTGTGTAAATATTTCTTTACTCAATAATTGCGCGAAAAAAATATTTTTATATTTCAAACTATTATATTATAATTTTAAGTGTTTTAGATATGCATTCGATAAAAACCCCAATTTTTCTATTATTCTAATACTAACCTATTTTTCATTTAATTGTAATGTAATTCAATTTTTCTTTGAAAACAAGAATAAAAAAATGTTTTGTTCTGTCGTTGGTTTGAATGATGAGTGAAATTAAGATAATAAGAAACGACGAAAAACAAGTCAGTAATATCCGAGGCCTATTTGTCATTTCTCAATAAAGCCAGAGAAAAGTGCTTTTATTATAACACTAAACATACACTACTTATGATTCAACGCATTTAAGAGCTTTTGCTTTGAAAATAATGACTTCAGAGAAAAGAAAACTTATTAATAATAATTGCTTTCATTGCTATTTGAAAGTCAAGACAAAGTCCATACCATTCGACACTAAAGGAGAGACACTATTTCGAAATAATGTAATAATTTGCTATTTCTTTGAATTTCCTTTCTGTTCACTCATCCCTTACGAGAGAGAGACAGGAATTTTTAAATCAAATGTTTCCAAAGAAATTGTTTTAATGGTTAGCATTGAATGGCTTTAAAATTGAAGTATAGATAAGACACAGAGATGTATGAAATAAGTTATTTTTGCATAGAATTGCGTTACACTTATATACAAAGACTCGCAAACACTCGTAAAATAAAATACTTATTTAAGAAAGTATTGGAGTTTTTGCCATTCCTTAGCAAATGAGTGCCATTTTCTCCGCTGTCGGCCTATTCTCAAACCGGTTTTGGTTTCGACTTTCTTTCTCTCTTTTCATACCTTTGGTATGAACTCTGTTTTGTTATGAAATTTTTAATGCCTTAGGTTTGGCCAATGGTTAGCATCTATTTATTTGGTTCTGTTCTTTTGTAAAGCCTTGAGCTGAGATGCAAATCACCAAACACATTTTTGCCGTAATTTTCGACAATTTTTCAGATAAAAATTCAGACATTCGCTCATATTTTTTGGGAAGACATTAAGGAATCGAATAAACAGTTTATGAGAATTTATGTTCGACACAAAAGTGAGTCTAAACTAAACTAAACTTTTATTGACTAAAAGATTAATACATTTCTATTTGCATTTCGAATGTCTGTCAAGATTTCAGTCAATATAAACATTTGAATAAAATATCAAATCTTTGTTATTATTGTCGAAGATTTCACTTGAATTGAAAAATTGAAACTTTGGACTCAAATTAATAGTGATTTGTTAACAAGTTGTAAATATTTCTCTTTCTAATGAAACTTTCATGGAAACTTCATATGTGTTGTGCGTTTCCAACACAAGCATACCTCAGGAATTCTGGGTAAATTTTCATTTTGTTGTTTCATATTTGAGTGCTCCCCCTTAAGTCAATCCCCTGAAAGAGGAGCTGCTTTTAGTGAAGAGAATTCAACATTTTGATGGTTTGTCGTAATGTGAAAAAACTCTGGAAATAGTAAACTTCTTAGAGTACACCTGTGCTGAGTAAACACATTGGGATTGAATTTTACAAACAAAATGTGCGAAAACCAACTGTTTTCAGATATAAATATTAGACAATCAAAAGAGCGATAATTTTGAGATTAATTCTGAATTATTTGTTTGACTCATAGCTGTGGGAAATCTGAATGCATTCATACAAATAGAAAAACACTTCAAATCGGGTCAGGAATTGTCAAACAATTTGTTTCGATTGGAAAGCCGTCCGCAATGTGTTAAAGACGCTTATCATTCGGCCGGACTCACACCACTTCACATAATCCGATCAATCGATTCGTATAGAGACGACGGCCGGTGCGGTTCCAAACTCTTTATATGTCAACCCGTGTTCGCCAACTCAAGAAAAAAAGTAAACTTCGATATCGAAACCAGACGGGTATGTAATCCCATGGATTAATTGAGTCATACAAGTCTTGCTTTTGACAAACGTTAGACATATTGTTAACAAAGAAAAAGTAGTTTCTCTCGAAATCAAAATAAATTATCTTTTTGTGTATATAATAAAAAGTTATGGATAGACAAGACTTATATAATTCCTGTGCTCTTACGCTATGATTATTAACAAGTTTCTTATGTATGAATTTTCTCTCTTATGTCGATTGATCATTGGTTCACGTCTTGTGCACCTTCTCCACCACTACTACTCTGTTTTGTGTATTGACTGTGCGTTGATAGCCTGCAAGTCTGGTTTTGGCTCATGAGTTACCTCGGAATGTGCTCATAGAGAGGGCTAAGACACCGCTGTGTGAGAGCCATCACGTTATTATAAACAAAGGACTTCTGCAACAAAAACAAGAACAAGATGGCCAACTGGTCCACTACTCGTCCGTCAGTATTGAAAACGAAGACTTTTTTCTAAGTAGCGATTCGTATAATGGAAGCAATGATTCGGATTCACAACAAAATCCATTGTATGGACTCATATCGCCTGAAGAGCGAATGCAAGTTATCTCTCAGGAATATCCCTCTAAATATGTCCCAATCGATGTCACCGGCACTGCATTCAATAGGATGTCTCATCTGAGGAGGAGTTTGATTCACGTAAGTATTATTTACTAACTTTTCCTCTAATCTCGTGTTCAAAACCTTTACTTCTAAATAAAAATTTACAGATATTTTCGTTTTCTATTCATTTCTCATTTGAATTGATTTGAATATTTTGAAATGACTTGAAGTTCATGAAAATTTATGGCCTTATTCGGAGCTCTCTTCCCTTTCGTCTGCTATTTTTCAATTGAATGGTTGAATGTACTCTCATTTCAATAAAATTCAAATTTTAAGAAAACATCGAATTAATCGCATTTCAAATGAATTTCTAATATTTTTTTCCTTTGATTTTCAGACGGATTTTCTAATAAAACGTAAGAAATCGACGGCAAGTAAAGGAAAGCACAGCTCTTCCCGAGTGAAGCGACGCAACACAATCTGCCAGAGCGCTAACGAGGTGTCACCAAATGGCAGCAAAAGCCGTATCCGTAGACGGAGCGCCGGTTCCATTGATTTTGTGCACACTTCGTGTCAAACAGAGTTCAATGAAAATGAAATCTATTCTTCCGGACGTATTGTTGACGTAAAAAAATGCAAAAACAAATCACTGGTCGGTGATTACAATAACAATAATCAGAACAATGGAAACAATTCTTGTGATAACTCTAAGAGAGAAAATAAGATCAAACTCAAAGCAGAAGTACACCATTACGAGAGTCGATCCTTAGATAATTTGATTGATTCTGCAGTCAGTCATCAGAGAAGGAATCAGTCCATTGACTCAAATATGCCTGAATTGAGTGAAAAGACAGTCGACGACACCAGTGGACAGACTAATGATATGTCAAATGACTGTAAGACTAATCAGATATCAAACTTGACTGCAGTGAAAATGAGAGACACTCTCACAGCTAAAGGTGTGGGCAGTGATGGCAGGTCTTCCAGTGGCAATTGGAGTGCCAGCAGTTCAATACATGCTTCAGAATCAGTCGATTTGGAACATATTCTAAGTAATTGCCATTCGCTCAAACCTGGTTTACCGCACTCCCTGTCCAACAGTTCTTTAGGCAAGGATTCAGTGATTTCCGATACAAACACAATGCAAACCACACAAACCGAATCGGAGGGAAGAGCGTCGGCGCCTTTGAACAGTCATTCAGAGAATTCAAACAAAGGACTGGAATCTGGAGATAAAAGCAATACAAACAAAGTTGTTATCAGAACCAACACAACAGAGACGGCAACTAAAGTCCAGTACGCAAACAGAGACTCAGAATCGTGGCTCCAGTATTACGATTCCTCAGATACGGTAACTCCAACACCTACCGAATCAGAATGTGGAGTACAAACATCTCGACCGCAAACCATAACCTCTTGTTCTGGTAGTAGCCGAAGATCTAGTTATTCAGCGCACGGAAAACATGGGTTGGCTGATGATGAAGTCGAGTCCGTCTATTCCGTGGATAACGACGGATACTATACATCAATGCACACCGATTCAGGCCTTTTCCGATTACCCGTCAAACTAATGATGACTCCAAACAGCAGTTTCCGAATGAAAGGAAAGCGCGATTCGATTGCATCGAATTGTACTGTCGGTGATATCAGTATTAATAGCATTTTAAGCAAAACGGAAACCGAGTCTTCAACAACGACTCTGACCAATAACAGCAGTATGAGCAGCAGTGGACGGCCTAAAATGCCACCCCCTCCACCGCCACCACGAGTGTCGAGTATGCTTCACAGCATTCGAAACTCAATTATCTCGAATAAGACCAACGATAGCATTAGTGACAATGGAACCACTACTGCTTCTAATGCCAGCACCAGTTCAAGATCTCATTCTCCATCGCCCGCCACTATTACTTCAGATTCAGATCACAGCGACTTTGCGTCACAACAGAAGACATTCAAAGCAAAGACTGTCATTGACTCGAGTCGTTATCCTTCGTTGTGTGCCATCACTTCGACAGAAAATAGCGACGACTGTCGGAGTAACAGCTCTGACAGTGGCTCAAATCGTATGACTCCCACCAGAAGAATGTTGAAATCTCGATCCGGTTCTTATATTGGGTTCAGAATCAAAGATATTTTCGGTTTTGGCGATCGTATAAAAGAGGAGAGAAGTTCTCCGCTTACAGTTTCATCAACTGCTCCACATATCGCTACCATTAGACGACCCCAAAGTCCTCTCAGATTTAATATGTACCATGGAGGAGATGGTGGTCATCGAGTCAAACGTTTCATTGATAAGTTCAATGCGGGCGCACAGAGCAACACATATCAAACCCCAAACATAGTGCGCGCGAATGCCATCTCTTCATTTGCCAACGATTCCAATGAGTGTTCAGACAATGAAACTAAAAATTGTTCAAATCCTTCTTCTTCTTCCTCTGCCATAAAGACTGCCATAAGTGAGAAGACATCAGATGTCAAAACTGATATCTCAGACTCTGGCAAACAGAGTGCTTCCAGACCAGTGCCTAATCCGCGGCAAACTACCTGCGGATTGAATTCTAGAAAAGTGCCTCACAATAATGTACACCCGGCCCCCAGACAGGTTTCCATACCAGTGCCCAAACCACTCGATAGACTACCGTCTAAACCTCAAAATCCCGTACAAAACAATCCGGTTTTCTCGCCAACCATTATTACCCGTCCAACTACCCCAACAAGTATTGGCCTTACTCGATCCGGGAGATCTGGTGCTCGAGTAACATTGGATGCCGATGGGTCTGTAATTTACGCCTCAAATTCTTTAGGTCGCAGACGAGACGGACATCCCATGAATTATACGAATCAGTTGAAGAAAACAACCATAAAAGGAGAAGACGATCAAAGAAGTGCAACTCTACCCAAGACTACAAAACCCAGGGTCTCTAGTCCTATGGCGCCGACACAAAAATCAGGTTTGAGATTTTAATTCTTAGATTATCATAACTTATGTGTAACTAATTATTATAAGAAGTGTTTTACATCTATTTTAAGGGTAGTCTCTCTTTTTGATGAAAAAATTCTAAATTTATTTATAGAGTTTATATCCGATTATTTACGAGTCATTTGTTACGCTCTAGTCTTCAGGTATGACCAGAATCTACAGCATAGAAAACAGTGTGTTTATGAGAGTAGCTTGATCATCACTTATCTTATTGTTTTTTTTCGGTTCAGAGGCGAACACTATTTGGCACACATTTCGGTTATTACTAATTTGAATATTAATCGCATTATTTTTGAAAACAAATTAATTATTTTTATACAATTATTGGCCATTAATTATGTTTTGCTATTTTTGAGGTAAAGTTTGGGTTATTTTTGTTTGTATTCAGCATTTAAGCAAAAAATGAACTAATCATTTGTCTAATTGAAAATAGAGTGTAGGGTTTTCCTAACTTATTCTTATTTAGCAACAATAAACGATCGTTTTGATTTCTCTCTCTCTCTCTCTCTCTCTCTCTCTCTCTCTCTCTCTCTCTCCTCTCCTCTAATGAACTTTTAGTTTTTAAGTATTAATAGTATTATGAGATATGATGTTGTTATAAATTGTTGAAAAAATGGATCAAATGTTATGATAGAGCCCTTTGTTCCGTTCAAAGAATTCATTTTTCAGACAAAATTATTTAATAAATGAGTCTTTCAAAAGGCGTTCCTCCACTCACAGGAATTTTTCATTCATTGTATGCAAAACTTCTGAAAACTGTATTTTAGAGAAATTCAGATCCGTTTTAAATATTTGACTTTAAGGCTATTTTGTGTTATTCTTCACACAAATTCAATTATGAGATAAAAATATTTTTAGAGAAATAATTCTCATTCATTGAATGCAATTGAAATGATTCCTATTTTTATGACCCTATTTTCGGAGGACTGCATATTCTAAATCAATTCCAAACCAGTAATTAATTGAATTGCAACTATGAAAGGTGAATTCTTATTCTCGCTGCTTATTGTCTGACACTCTTTTCTATAAAAGAGATAATTTATTTTCATTAATCCTCTTATAAACTATGAAATATTTATAATTTCTTTTCTCCCTTAATATCCAGCACCTAATTCTATGAATTTGATTATAGAAATGCTTAATAGAGTGTAAATAAGTGCCTTCTGAGAGGTTTTCTTCAATTTGTCGATTCATTTGTAGAATGACTTCAAATAAAACTTAATAACATTTGCGAGTAATTCAAAAAATTTGAACCACGGGTTGAATGACATTCAATTCGCCGACAATAAGAATGTGAACATTTAGTTATCGCAATATTTATTGTTTGGTTGAGATCTGGTTTTCTATTTTACTTATTCACACATTAACTCATTTTCAGGCGCTTTGGTTCACATCCAACCAAACGGTGATATCGAACGCATTAACGGTCAAAACGATAATAAATTGTCACCGGATCAGATTAAGGAAATATCTTCTAATGGTTTATCTAATGGCAAATCCAATGGTCAGAACAATGAGATCACGACCTCAATGTCTGCTTATACTCATCCGGCAGTAAATGTGAGTTCGAGTACTTGTATCACTTCAAGCAGTGCCACACCTGTCAGTAGTAGATGTGTTACACCTGTTATTAAACAACAACAGCATCAGAACCGGAGACCCACAACACCTGCGATGAACAGCGCTCTCAATAGACATAGTTATGAGAAAACGCCTAATAAAGCACTCCAAGTATCCACCAATACGTCACCAGAAAAGAAATTGTCCATGGCTGCTTCACTAGATAATAAAAGACTGATTGAATCAGATCTCAACAACTTTGTGCCTAACTCTACGTCCAGTCCTATCAAATCAGAGCAATCGCGTCAAAAGTCATCCGAATCTCAATCATTAACTCCGAAAGAATCGAAATTGGATTCTATTTCGGAATCAGAGACCAATTGTTCAACACTTGGAAGAAGAGGAAGACTTACAACAGAAGATCTGTTGATTATTATTCACAATTCAAAGAAGAAGCACAACATTAAGACAGAACCAGAGATAATAATAGCAAACAGTCCGCCATCGAGTCGTTCCCATTCATCGAATAGTAGTTCAAACTCTCCGCCGAACCTCTCTTCTATTGTGAATGCAGTGCCACAATCGGCCAGTCGTCCCATAACTCCTAGTCGTACACCTCAACAGCCATCAGACCGCCGCAGTTGGAATGGCAATGAAAGTGTCAGCCCAACTGTGTCCACACCAGGCAGTCGAAGAAGTCTTGCATCTGACCGCTTAGGCCCTAATAAGCCGACCACAATGAATGACTTTAAGCGTCTGCTGTCCCAAACCCGGTCCAATACATACAATAATGACCGTTTGTCAGCGGCTGAGATACTGAGGGCTAATTCGAAACGCCCTCTCACTCCCGTTATAAAGTGTATCACAAGTTTTGTTGGTTCAGGCAAAAAGACTAATACATCAAGAGTGTCACCATCGCCAGCAGCAACGCCTACACCATTGAAGCAATCGGTGAGGGCATCTCCATCACCAGCACCGACACCACCCCCGCAAATAATTAACGGTGCAATCAATGCAAATACACCTAACTTAATCAAACCTCGTATAATAAATGGCCGTGCCCTAAGACACCCACCAGCCTATCGAGTCGACAACATTTGTCAGCCTATACTCGAAGACAGTTCCGAAGAAACGGACGACAAAAAGTGTGCGAATCTTATAAATAATGAACAAATGATTAACACTATTACTAATCATAACAAATATTATTCGCAAAAGTTTATTAACAAAACTCCTGTTATTAATAACTATAACAAAGCGGTGACTAATCCTCAGAGCACCAGTACTTGGGTTTGAATATGAGTTCTTCGTTTGGTTATTCTTTGTGTTCATTTCAAACTATGATTTATTCCTCTCCTAATCTAAACTAATCTGAAATCTACCGATAATTCAATTTTTGATTTGTTTCCCAAAAAAGTTTTGATTGATTTTAAAATCAAAATCAAGAGTCGTTTTGAGAGTCGGGACTGAGATTATGATGCTTTCAGTTCATCATTAAATCTATAGTCTTATCAAAAAACAAAATCAAATTTAATTTATGACTAAAGCGAAGGAATGAGAGATAATTTCGAGTTTTATATCATTCGGTTATTATAGGGTTTAAGACTGAGTTCAGAAAAGAGATCAGAAGTTATGATTTATAAGGATTTGCTTTTTATAAATCATAACAACGTTTGAGTACAACAACACATATCTCCCCATTAATAACCATTTTTGTAATCTCTTATAGAATCGTATAAATCAAGAATTTCTCCTAAATTTCTGTTTTCGGACTGAAAATACACTTTTCTCTCATTTATTAATCGATTGAATACTAATTAAATTTTGTATCTTTTTCTCGATTTGAACTCTGATTTTCTAATTTATTTCGTGTATCAAAGAGTGGCTGAACTTTTGAACAACTCTTTTACTCTTCGTTTGGTCTTAAATCATGTTTTTTATAAACATTTTGTGTAATATTTTTCCTATTTATGTGAATAAAAATAAGTTTTCATAATAATAATAATAAACGAATTATTTTCCTTAAAACACAATTGAATTAATTTTCTAATGACTCCAATTTTTGCCCCAAAATTCAAAATTAAGGCACAACGAGTAATGTATGGTTAGATATGAAGCACCGCCAAGTTCAATTAGAAGCAAAATTCTTGATTTTCTCCATTGTTAATCAATATTAACTAGTAATAGTTAAATGAAATAGCTAAAATTTTATTGATTCCGTGATTTGTAGCTCATATCTCATAAATAATTGAATACTAAGGGCATTCTCTTAAAGTGAATCTCCACTCAAAATATCCAATTGGATGATCACGAAAGAGGACAGTTATATAAAGGATAGTCACTGACAGAGTAAGAAGCTTTTTATGGTACAGATGGACGGGTTCTCACAGTTTAATGCAATCTTTTATCTTTAATTAATAGCAAATTAATGGTTTGAATTGAGATATCATTAAATTTGAAATATTTATGTAATTCAATGTATGTTTGCTTCGAATTTCAATTCAAACTGTATTTCAAAAGTATATAATTAACGTTAAATATTTGACTTCACTTCAATACTCTTTCTTTGCACTTATTATTATTGAAATTATTAATATTATTATTATTAAGCTGAATATAAATGATTGCGATATAACTCACCTTATTCTGCATTATGTGTGGAATTCGTTTGAGAGTCAATGCCATCGAAATGGTTTGCAATTATTCAATACACGAACCAAATTCATTGCAATTCAAGATTACAAACAGAATATACATTTAAACACATGTTCTCTCAATTATTTTATTGTATTTCATTAGTTTTAACATAAACTGATGATTTGAAAAATATCATGCTCAAATACTGCTTCAAATTTGTTTTATTTTAAGGCAAAAAATGACGAATTATCATAAGTTTGATTTACGACAAACAAACAAAAGTTTATTAATGATTCAGTGATGGGTGAGTTTGGCTCGAATTCAGACATTTCGTCTGATAAATAGGCAAATTGCCAGATCATTCTACATTAGTTTTAATTTGTTTTTCTCAATGTTCACTAATTTGAGAATTTCATTTGTGTCAAGGGCAAGTTAATCGAAAAGTTTTAGTCAGCTAGTACTATTGTCAAACATAAACATTGTTTGATTATTAGAACGAACATTGTTAATTTGAGCCAAATTGCCTCAAACCAATTGGATGGTCACTTCCTGGTCAGTCGACAAACAGCTCCGCAGTGATTGCAGTATTGATTGGAGCGACCGTTGGGTTCAGTGTTTTGTTGAGATCTTTTGAGGGCATCATAATTGCGGTTCAAAAATGAGACCCTATTCTGAAGAATAGTCATCTCATAATTCTTTTCTTTGATTATTAGTTCCATTAAATAATTGTCTGTCAATGTATTAAATCGTTTCATTTCTTCCATAGTTTTACGCATAAAATGTTTAATATTTTTCTCAATAAAAGTATTTAAAGCTTTTATTAAGTTTTCGAGGCTATAAAAGTTGGCAAAACTGTAGAACTCAATCATATGCTCAATATTTTCGTTAGTAATCATACGAATCAATTCCTGTTCGATGCAATCCATAAGTCTTTTGAGTTCGTATTTATGGCCTAATTTGAAGACTTCTATTGCTATCGAATAGTCGTTTTTGTCGTCAAATATCAATAGATCGCAATACAAGAATCTAATCATTGTTTTGAATGCATCGAAGTTCGTGTCTTTCACTTCAATTTCATTGTCTTTGGTTTCTCTGAACTCACCCGAAAACATTGCCTCAAATACTTTGCTCTTAAGACTCAAAAGCACTTTAATTACAGGAATTCTGTTTCCGTCGACAATAAAAGTAAAATCACTCTTAGATTCGTTCATAAAATAATTCAATTCTTGACATTCCGTATCGTTTTGGTCGGCCTTCACATACAAATTCATGGATTAGGTTTACAATAAATAATTGATTGAAAGGCTTACCATCGTTTCCATCGTTTATATTCAATAGATGTGTATTTGCTTTTCAAAAGTTATTCCCTTTTTGTTGAAATTCATGGGAAAATCATTAACCTTTGACTATAAGATGTTCTCATTATTATTATTATTATTATTAATATTTAATTCACTTATGACATTAATAGTTAAAAAAAAATCTCAGTACAAATGTGATTCAGTGGTAGTGCCATCAGTTCCTAAGGAGAATATTTTTAGAAATGTTGAGAAATTTGTGTTACAATTCCTATACATTTTCAACACTCGATTCTGCGAAACAGAGTTTAGTTCAATATTCAGCAGTTTTTAAGTTCTGCTCAATTCAATAATTAAGGCATAAAAGTCTCAAAATTTTATTTCCATAAAACTTATAATTATTTTTATATTCAGTATTAATATAAGAAAATAAAATTGCCCCAATATTGCATGATACAATTTTGTATTTTGCAATCTTATCAAAAAATGTTTAATTCAAGCGAATTCATTGATTGCTTAAAAATAAATTCCCAAAAATGGAATTAAGCTAGATCATTACGCCAACCAATAATGCCACAACCGATGCGACGACCAGCTTTCACATGTCCTCCTCGTCCCAAATCGTCGACATTCTCGTGAACCTCAACACGAATGAGAAAACATTATAGCATTTGAAGAAAAATTGAATTTAAATACAATGATAGTATGACCAAGGATGTTGTTTTTGCCCTCTCGGAGGCTTAGAACCTTATCTTTGATATCTATAGTGGCCACTTCACTCTCATCAGCGAAAACATTGCCCAGGTCTCCCACGTGACGCACAGAGTCAAAAGGAGAGCCATGTTTTGTTTTGTGAGGATTGAAATGGTCACCAGAGCTTTCACATGATCTAGTCAAATCACCGTAGTGATGAACGTGGAAAGCATGCAACCCATTAGTCAAACCGCTAATTGTACCGGTTATGTGCACTTGATCACCCTGTTGTTACGAAAATATTAGAAAATTATTATAAATGGAGTCATAATTCTATTTTCACCAAAAAATTTCTCAAAATTACATTTAAAATAATGTTTAATATTTTTGCGTTTGTTTTCGCAAATAATTAATAAATTATTCCAAAGATTAGAAATACATACGATTTGCTCAAAATAGAGGTTACCCTTTGCTTTTCCTCTGAGCACAGCCACAGCTTTTAAATTTTGATTATTATCTTGGTCCGAATCTTTATTATTATGAGAATGTTTAGATCCATCAGTTGTTCTTGGTTCCACAGTTGCAGAAGTGGTAACTGATTCTTGCTCATTCTCTTGACTGCTATCTGTGGCCAACTCTAGGTTATCTAAAGGCTGAGGAGTCTGCCGGTTGTTGGAAGTGACCCGATTATCAATTGAACGACTTGGCAGTTGGTCCTTATATATGGGATAAGTCAATTGTCTTGTGAATGGCCGTTGAATAAATTTGTAGGGAGACGGGTCATTTCTAAAAGTTTGTCCGTTTTCATGTTGATGGTAATGTCTATGACCCAGCATAAGAGTAAACGAACTCAACAAAAGTAATGCCCACAACAAATACATTTTGAAATCAATTGCCAATGTTTTGTAAGTGAGTGTCTTTTTTTGTCAAATTTTCACTTCCGTCAAAGGTTTTGAAGACCGGGACACTAACTGAGCACTCTCTCCCTCTCCCTTTAAAAGCTATAATTATCACTTTGCACATTTTATGGTTCGTGGAAATATTCAAAAGTGACAGGAATTCCCTTAATTATAAAATTTCCAAATTTGGAACTTTCATAGAAGAGTTTATATTTCATAAAATGAGTAACACTTGTCAACTAATCCAATAATTCAATTTTAATTGAACTAACTCAATCAATCTGTACACATTCATAAATATAAAGTTCATTTTAACAGAAGAGAATTGTTTTCAAAAATATTGAGATTTTATTAATTTGATTAAAATGAATGAATTTAATGATAGCATAAAAGTTTAGATCAAGTCTTTAATAATTGATATAAACCCAGAATCACACAAAAAGAGAGCAAAAGAGTCCCGATTGTGATCACAATATTAGAAATCAATCGTTTAGTTATTTGATTGACTTTACTCTTTAGAGTCAATTCAATGAAAGCATTTGTAATCCACTGTCCGTCCAAATAAACGCATGGAATCACATTAAATACGGCCAACGCTAACGAAAACGATATAATATATCTGAAAATTGAAATCACAATTAAATGTGGCATAATTAATTGATCAAGCAACCATTATTAGGTTAAACTTGAAGCAATAGATACCTGAGAAGCGTTTCGTAGTGATGGATGGCAAGTAATGGCAAAGAAGTCAACTTTGGTTTATATTTGACTAAAACAATGGACTGATAGAGCTCTGAAGGCGAGCCCCAAAACAATACGTTAGGCTTTCCTTGACGTTTAATGCGAATTAATTTTGTACTGTTGTATTCAGATACAGGTCGCACACAATTAGAGTTCACTCCTTTGACCGCACAGTCATTAGATGTGTTGCAAGTTTGACCACTACTGTCCAGCAACTGTCGCACCGGTAAACACATCCACTTTTGCAATGCGTTGTCTTTCGTAAAACACAAACTTTTTTCACTGTTTTGATGACAGCACTGTTTTAGACTTTGGCCAAAAGCGGCCTCTTTTGAAATAAACTCATCGCTCACACAATAGCCTTCTCTCGGATTATTAGCTATGGATAGCAGACAATACTTCCAATTGGAAAAGTCGATTATCTTGCAATTGTCGATACCTGTTATTAGGTCTGTTGCTCGCAAGCCGTTAGGACCGGCGGCACCGGATAACTGTTCCGATAAATATACATAAAATTATTGGAATCATTGGAATCGAATGTTATACCGGTTCGATGTGCGCCACTACCACTCCTTCTGGCTGTGAGTAGAGTGGACTTAATATAATTGGATTAATTAAAAGCAAACCAATTGTGAACAATGCGAGAGATATGTTGTGCCAAACACCGGCAGTGAATATCTTCAATTGATTCCAAACGTTAAGATTCAGCACTTGTTCTGTGGACAGGTCGACGAAAGCGCCCGGAATTATGATGAATAGGAAAAAACCAAAACTATGCAAACGAACCCCTTCTCTAATGGAAGCGTCAAACAATCAATTGACAAATGCATTACAATTACTAAAATAAAACTTATCAAGGTGAAAGGACTTTTCAATAGCACAGTCAAACCTGGATAATTCCTAGCTTGGTTCAGGTGTATTAAGGGATTATAACGAGAGAGGATTTATAATAAGATTCCTACAAATTTAATGCATAAATGTTTAATTACATAAATAATTAATTCTGAATGTCAATAAAAGTATCTAGACTCTAGATTCTAGGGACGTCATATATTTAAATATCTAATTAATTAAAGATATATTTAATTAGTTATATACACAAAACTACAAATTCTTTGAAATTCATTCATCTTTCAATTTTCCTTGGCGAGGAAATACAACCAGGTTGAAAATGCACTGTAATATCATCTATTACACTGGATGTAAGGATCAGTGAACCATAGGTACTATAACCTGGTTATTTTAACATTACTGATGATGACAAATGGTTTTATATTTGAAGGACTATAGCCAGGGAGGGATTATAATGAGGGGTCTTACAGAGACTGTACTGGTAATTATTTCTTACAGTGCTTTTTGCAATCAATTTAAGGCCTCAAGAATTGAGTTATTTAAGCAAATTATTAACAAATGAAGAGAAGTGACAACACTTTGTAAAGAGTGGTAATACCTGAGAGCGGCCAACGCGTGACCCGTTTCGTGATATATACTACAAATTGCCAGAGATATGAAATAGTATACAAAGTCAGACATCGGAAGGTTAATGCCCGGTATCTGTTGAAAGAGCAATTCATTTCAAATCTAATCACACATATTATCGATATTTCATTTACCACTGGATATAAGGCTTGTGTTTTGACCACATTTCTATTGGAATCGATATAATTAGTGACCAAAAGGCTATGAATTGTCGTAATTATCAAATAAATCGATGGAATAACTGCCATAAGAGTGACAACAGTTCCGAAAGCAAACCATTTGTTGATTATCTTTGGCCTCCAATTACTCAATATATAGAAAATACGATTAAATGTTTGGGTATTGAATAGGATTTGAATCGGTTTTATAGTCACTCCTAAAGACTGAAGAAGTTGTGAGAACTCGTATGCGAACAATGACTTCAACACCACATTCAACACATTTATCACTAACCAAATCACTGCTATTATGATAACAATATTGTAATTCATTATTTAAACTCTAAAATCATCGTTAAATTCAATTCAACTTTAATTTTGACCTTAAATTCAATTAAATTAAAGTTTTCTGAGTTTAGTTTCATTTGTTTTCACTTTCAAACACATGAGTTCAGTCCTCTTCACAAACAGCGTAACCATTACTTCAAAAGTTTTGGCCAAACATTGTGTCCAACAGATGCCAACACTTGAGACAAATTGTATTTCCTTTTCCTCCAAATCATTGCTGACAACAGTTTTGTTGTGATTTAATAAAACGTGAGTTTTTCATATTTAGTTTGAATTCAATTATTTTTGACTTTGATTCCAATCGTTTGTCTTTAGATAACAAAAATGGTTCAAAGGTTGACATACAGAAGACGTCTGTCGTACAACACTCAATCAAATCGGCGCCGAATGTAAGTCACGATCTCTTCAATTGAGTGAATGGCCTAATATTTATTTGGCTGCAGTTCTAAGACACCGGGCGGTCGACTCGTATATCTGTATCCGAAAAAACACGGAAGTGTTGCCAAATGTGGTGACTGCAAACTTAAGCTCAGAGGAGTAGGTTTTCATCCATACATGTCTTCAGAATGGCCTCTAATCTAATTGTATTGTATTTCAGTTGGTATATGCGCGCCCTCGAGAGTTGTCCGCACTCTCCAAACGCCATAAGACTGTGACCCGAGCTTATGGTGGCTCCCGGTGCGCCAAATGTGTTCGAAGCCGGTAAGTGCTGGACAGACAATCTTCAGGCTCTTATGGTTTTGTTATTTGATTAGTATTGTGAGGGCGTTCCTCATTGAAGAAGAGAAGATAGTGGCGAAGGTATTGAAGGCACAACAGGCCACAACACCCGCCGCTACAAAATAAGAACAGAACTTCAAATTAATGTAATTTTTTGAGCGATTGGTAACAAATAAAATGTTTTCCAAATGTTTATAAATACTTGAATTGAATTATATTTCGTTTAATTAATTGAATTGAAAGCCATTTATTGCGGAAAAGTTTCCGAAACTCGAATTATGAGTAAAAATAATTCGTTAATTTCGTTCAGTGACTGAACTAATGAATAAATTACTAAATATTTTACAAATAGTGGAATAGAAAATGTAAATCGAATTAATTTAAGTCTTATATTAAATACAAAATATAATAAATAAACTTTAAATAAATTATAAGTTAGAAAATAAGGACTAGAATTGAGATGAATAGAGTTGTGGCTAACAGTTGGTTAAGAATTTGTTGCTGTCGAGGCTGTCGATGACGTCCCACAACCAAATTCAGAGAGACTTATCTAGAACAGTTATTGTATGAATAATCACAATAATAACAATAATTGATTGTTTCTTACTCGAGAGTGAGTTAGACTTTGCTGAGGAGTATCTTCTTTGGAATCAGCTGCCGAAAAGACTTCCAAACTATTTTTGGACTTTTTGTTTAACTTGGTCTTTATTTTTGAGACAAGAAAATGTCCGCCACTTTTCTGTTTCTTCGCTAAGTTTACGAATAACTGAATACAAAATAAAAATGAATTTTTAACCAATGATTCAAATAATTGATTACATTATCCAAAGTGTTCTGACAAACAGTGTATTCAGAAATTCCAGACTTTTGCAACTTTTGGAAAATGTCTGCGAGACTGAAACGATTACAAGTGTTGGCCTTCGACTGATTGCATGGGATTTCAAACTGAAGAATATTGAAATTGTTTTCGTGTAATATAGCGTTCGGTAAGTTTTTGGAGAACCAGTCAATCAAGTGTTCAGACGATCGGTTTTGATCACATCTTGCAATCACGTGATAGCCATCACCGAATCTATTCTTCAAATGCTGTATTGAGCCCAGACATGTGAACCTCCCGTTCACAAGAATGGCTACTCGACTGCAAAGGGCTTCACATTCTTCCATACTTTTGAATATCAATTTAAATCAATTTTAAAAATACGTTTTATAATCTAATACCTGTGCGAAGTGAGTACTACAGATATCTTGTCGTTGTGAACCAATTCCAGTATGAGATCCCATAAGAACCTTCGAGTATATGGATCCATACCAGTGGTAGGTTCGTCCAGGAAAACAAGTGGTGGCGAAGAAATAAGTGCAATGGCGGCAGATAGTTTTCTTTTAGTTCCCCCACTATATGTCCTGGTCACCTGATCAGCGAATTGTGTCAATTCTAGTCTTTTCAACGCTATTTCAATGGCTTCTTCTTCGGCTTTGACGCCACGAAGTCTGGCATAAAACTTAAGGTGTTCTCTGGCCGTCAGTTCATCGAATAGAGCATCGAATTGAGGACAGTATCCAATATGTTGTTGTGCTTTATGTAAGTCTGTTCTGACAGAGAACTGATTCAAAATGGCGTCTCCACTGGATATTCGAATATCTCCGGTCATCATCTTAAATGTAGTAGACTTTCCGGCGCCGTTCACTCCCAACAGACCAAAGCACTCACCTTTAGTGACGTCCAGACAGAGCTGATTGACTGCTAAATGTTTTTGAGGTTTTTTGAAAATCTTGGTCAAATTATTCAATCGAAGGACATTATCATTTGAAAGGGGTGTTGAGATGACTCGTTCTCTTTCATTGGTCACATCACAGTCCTCATCAATTGGAGTATTCGAACGGTAGTTATTAGCCTTCTTTTTATGGCACAGACATCGAAAGACATTGAATTCACATAAAAGAGTGATAATGAAGAACACAAAACCACTGAAGGCCATCGCAATCAGGTTTCGAGTGACCAAATCCCACGCAAACGGGGATTTCATTTTAGAGAATTGTCCTTAAATTCAATAGAATGTCAGGATTTCGAATAGATATTGAACTCTCAATTATATAAATACCTGTCTTATATAAGTAAAAGTTTTGGTATTCGTTAAATGCAATATCCATTAAACCCCGACCCAAACAATAGTTGGGAAACATCAAGAAACAGGTTTTTAATATTTTGTGGATATGCGCCAAATACTGAAAACAATTCGGATAATTCAAGCATTTAATTGTTTTAAAAGTAATGTCTGACCGGAACATAGGAGAGGTAGAGGAAGGCTTCCAACAAAAATGATGTCACAATACAAGTAATGCCGACAAACAAATTGATGACAATTAAGCAGATATAAGCAGTGGACGGCTCTTCGAAAAAGAACGACACTGGATACATCACTGGTGTCACTGACCATCCATACATCAGAAACAGAGACACCACCGCTGGGAAGTTATTCTTCGATGTATAAGCAGGAATGTCGAATATTAGAAGAATCAAAATACAACAGAGCGCTGGCACCACATAAGAGCACTGCAATAAAGTAAATATTCTTAGAATTCATACTCAAACTTATAGAAAAAGATTTAGAATTAAAGTTAAAGATCACAAAATTAATTCGGGTCTAAAATAGCTTTCAAATCATTAAACTATGTAAGGTCATTAAATCATATATTCAAGACATAGATACTGAATACGCATGATAACATCAGATAACTGATCTCTGTTTTTAATAGATTATTTCGATTCATACCATATCCCAAAAGTAGTTTGCAGTCCAGTACACGATTACGTTAACCCCCGACACAAACTGTAAGTGCTTTGCTTTGGTGAATCTTTCGTATACCAAGAAGAGGACAAAACTAGCAGGCACAAACGACATGGCCACTATTATGAATATGGCAATCAAAACATCCGTTCCCTGAAGTATTTGTTCCTGAGATATGGCATAACTGGTGTCAACCATCGGGTGATTAATTAGAGTTATGCCAAAGGCCGCGGGATTTCCTTTCGATTTAAGGACTGAACGAAGAATTGCATTATTTAAGGCATTCAAATAAGTAGGCATTGAATGGAATCCCTTATTATTAAACCAAACTTTAGAGACATTTCGAACCGCGATTTGTTTCAAAACTCTTGACTGTTGTGCAGACACTTTATGTGCGAACTCTTCGGGAATGTAATCGCGAGTCAAACCGAATGTGAAGGCGCCGTAACGACGTAATCTATACATGTCAGTAGTGGTCAAGTAGTACAGGTGCTCTCTATCACCCAAACCTACACCTGTTATATCAATGAGAACATCGCCAGTAATCAGTTTGAGTGAAGGAGGATATTGGAAGCGCCAAGTATCACATATATATCCTGTGCCGTCGGCACTGCATTTGCAGTTCGGAAAGTAATCAACGGTCGGCGTCAGTTTTGTGACATTTTCCATTTGACTTTCTTCAGTATAGGAACGAGCAGTGGGTGGTACGGGTAAGAATATTCTTGGTTTTATTCCGGGCACAAGAACTGATGTGCAGCCGTAGTCGAGGTTTAGATAATTGGAAACTAAGTCGTAATCACTTATTTCTGAGTAATTCTCTGCAATTAAATTCTCCGATTTTAAAAGACAGGTCGCGCCCACACCAGAAGGCAAGTGAAACGTCGCCGAAATGTTAAATGAATTGTTGCCTTTCATTTGATACATACGCTCGCAATAGGGTATTACGTTTCCCCCCAAATGTTGAGTATAATTGTAATACTGGGTCGGACTTAGTTCCAAAGGTGGCATATCCTGTGATTTTGGAGCGATTAGCGCCACAGACATCGCCACACAAACGAAGAACGCGGGCAGAAGTATCTGACTGAACAGACCCTTCCAATTGCGTTTAGTACAACACCACCTCTTGAAAAGTATGGCTGAGAATTGATTGAACAAAAGCCTTTTGTTTGATGCTACTTTTTCTGTTGGCATTTGGAGGTCTCTCCTACTTTCCGTTTGATAACTTGTGCTGAAATCAGGTTTAGAACTCAATGCAGAACTGGTGGAGGGCTTATCCCACGAATGTTGACGTCTGTGGTTCTGTTGGAATGTGGTCTTCAAAATATTGAAGTTCCAATTGGAGGCCACTTTCAGGAATATTTCCTCCAGAGTTGTGTTCTTCAAACCAAAATTAGTGACATTCAGTTTTGTTAAGTTGTGCGGATTTTCCAGTGCTGTGAAGAGACGGACAAAGTTTTTCACTTCGGTATTGGGAAGAATAAAATGTATTTCCTGTTGGGTTTCAAACAGGTATTTAGCGGTCGGAGTGTATGACTGGACAAAGAGCTGAACTTCAAGCGATGGCACATCACTATCACTTCTATAACGCGTTTTGTAATCCAGGTTCTTAACGAATATTAAATGATAGCCTTCACCTAAATTGTGTTTCAAGAATAGAGGACTTCCGCAGCACTTTATTTGACCGTTCGATAGAATAGCGATTCTGTCCGATAAAACCTAAATAATGAGAAATTTATGCAATCGTTTTGTATATTCATTGATTAAGCCATACATCTGCTTCATCCATATGATGAGTGGACAGTAGTATTGTTCGATTCTCTTTATATTTCAATATGAGATCCCAAATGGCGCGCCTTTCCAACCAAAAAAAATTGATTAGTTATGTAGAGCTTCTTTGAAATGGATTATACCTGGTGTAAGGATCGACACCAGCTGTTGGTTCGTCTAAAATAATAACTTTTGAGTCACCGATGAAAGCGATAGCAACGGATAGCTTTCGTTTCATTCCTCCGCTCAGACTTTCGACAGTTTTGCCTCTTTTTATGGGTAGAGACAAATCTGATATCATTCTATTTTCAAACATAATTCAAATAAGGATTTTGATCATTCAATTTAAACCAAATACTTTTTAATCTCATCTTCCAATTTGTGGCCTCCTTTCACATCCTTAAGACACGAATAGAACCAAAGATGTTCTTCGACTGTAAGTCTATATTCGAATGAATATACTTTTGATTATTGAATTAGTGGACAATAATTGAGAACTGACTCATCGAATAAGACGTTGTGTTGCGGACATATACCCATTGACTGTCTAATCACATCCATATCAGCTGTAATGTCCAAACCATAGATGTGGGTCTCGCCCGATGTGGGAGGAAAGAGTCCGGTTAGTACTGACATTGTTGTTGTTTTTCCGGCGCCATTACTAAGAGATTATTTAATAAGAAACGGAAGATTAACTCAATACAAAACTACTGACTGTCCCAAAAATGTAGTGATCTGTCCTTCATATAAGTTGACCGATAGTTTGTTGACAGCGGGTACCGTTCCCTTATCGTAACGCTTCACAAAAAATTTAATAATTTATAACAAAAATCGAGAATTGAGACTCACTTTAACCAAATTAAGTATCGAAACTCCGAGAACCAGGTTAATGGGTTCGGCTTCAAAATAGATGAGGTCATTCAGATTTATTGATTCAGAGGGAGGTCGCGATCGACCCTTCTTTTGGTCAGAATTGAGTTTATTTTTTGTGAAGTTGAATGAACAGAACAAATCATCCTCTCCTATAGGAGTTCCTAACCAGTAGCTTTTTGTGAAAGGAAAATACCAGGGTCTAGGTAGCCCGTAAGTACCAGGGTGAACATTCTCTATATACCAGACCAAAGTGCCATAAAGAAGTGCATCTAGTATCATCATATTCATGACATTCCATAGAGTAAACGAATCGTCTTCCACAGGACTGGTAGCGATGTTAGACCACTGTACGCCAACCCCCACCTCTTCATAGAATGCAAAATATTTGGCTCCCATTCCAAAGGCAGTCGTCGATAAAAGAGATGCCAAAGTTTTGGCATAAAATGGAATTTTGTCGTGTGCTGTCTCTTCTCTCACAGCCAGATACATGCAAGGTACATATGTCAAAAAGTATATTATGCCGGCACAGGCAGCCGCCAGTTTGGCCTTCGAATAAAGTACTGATACCAAAAAGCTGTCAAAAATTAGACATCAATTTGTAGCAAACATTTAAGTAATCACTTACGAGAATACAATGTTTGCGATAACAAAGACCTCGATATACAAAAATACGAGCACTGGATTCGAATACGTCAATACCAGACCGTATTTAAGTATAATTGTCAGAAGAACTGCAGTGATCGACATTTGAAAGAATGCAGTAATAAACCAGGCCATCCAATGTACCAACGAGTTGAGTCCCATTGTTTTCATTACTTCTTTGAGGCGCTGTTCCTTTTCATAAACAATAGACTGAACTAACATCGAAACTGAGTAAACCCAAGAAATGGCCATGCACAAAGGCATCACGTGCTCAATGATGAACAAAAACCTAAATAAGCCAATTATTAGGGAATGGTATATATTTGCTTTTTTACTGACTGGTCTGATATATGGCACGGATAGGGAAACTGATGCAAATAAGTGCCTGGATCCGTGATTTCTTCGCCTGCGTGAAGACTAATCATTGCGCGCTCGAGAATGTCCTAAAAATTGCAAACATTTGTTGCTTTCACTGAATTACTTATTAAATACAGACCTGAATCCAAACGAATCCAAACTGATAGTAATAATACCCCCAATTTCTGGGCCCCGGAAACCAAAATCTACTTCTGACCATAGCTGTCGTCGAAGTGAATGATGCGTTTTGTCTAATTTTGTAAGTGATGTGCGGCGGCAGTGAAGTCGAGTTGGGGTTTAGTTCAAAGATAACACCTAGACACATTCAATTTCATTCAAACTATGGTAAGTTACTTAAAAAAAGAATGTCCATTTCCTCTAATTTAAAAGTTTTTCTAAACATTTCAGCAATGTCATTTTTATCGGTGAATGACCATCCCAAATTATATGCAAATTGTATGATGCCTCATTATGATTTGATAGTTGAATGATTAATAAAGTATACGACTCATTTTCAAATCATAAAAACATCAAGTTGGAAATATAAATAATGGATGAAAAACTTATCAGTGCTTTGAATGCAAATAAAGTATTTATTGTCCACTCATTAATGGTTACTGAAATTGAATCAGTTTTCTCAAGTAATAGGGAATACTAACAGATCAGGAGATCCCTTACCAATTAGAGTTTGTGCTAAAAAAATTGCCAGGCTAGGCTATCCTTTTTCTAAAGCAAACTGATTTTAAAACACTGGAATACAATTACACAGTTGCACCCTACTGCCTTGTGATATATTCAAACCGGTTATCGCCCATGCGGAGGTTAGATGTTGACAAAATAATCTTAGAAGCTTTTGCATATAATCTTTAAATTTTGTGGTCACTAAACGCTTGATTGGCTGATTGGAATGACATTGCTTAAATGCTCAGATTATGGTCGTATATGAATTTTATGTTTTTTGATATACAGTAAAAATAGTTTGCAAAGAACTCGTTAACCTTGGACAGTCCTGCTTAGAATAGGGACTTACTAGCTAAAACAGTAACGTTATCGAAGTAGGCTTTCTTCTGAAAGTAATCGAGCAGGTCATCTTCAGATGCGAAACCTCTGAAGACATTAAGTGATATATCTTTGGTAAGTGTGAGCCAACTGCAGGCGGCGTTATATATGAGCTTCAATTGAGCCCTAAATACATCCAAATCTCCGCCGATAGATATGGATCTGTTTAAAAGTTCTAAGCCGTGACCAAACTCTAAGAATCGGAATATTTTTGGCAAATGAAGAATATTTTTACGAATGTCTTTAACCGTATGAAACTGTTTCTGAGTTTGTTCCAAATTAAGGTAATTTTCTATTTCTTGAGATACATTGAGAAGAATGTGCGCATAATTTGTCACCTTGTCCAACAATTGAAACGTTTGGTTAGCCTTCTGTATGATTTGATGAGAAGCAGAGCCCGTCCTATTGGGTGCGAACAGAATTGTTGGGTTCGAGTATAACATATTTAACAGAAGCGACTGCTCTTTAATGAATTGATTGACTGGTCCTTCATCTGAGTCTTCATCTGGTTTGTGGTGAGTGTGAGTCTCATTATTATTGTTATTACTATCCTTGTTGACCTGGGAATTTTCCATTTTGTTACTCACTTTTGGGCCGCAAATTGTTTTTTGCATTTTAAGAAAAACTCGAACCAAACCCTCCACGTTATTCTTCTTGCTATGATCTTGGTTGTCTGTTTTAGTCTGATTTTCATTATTGGTGATATCCGTCAGATTGTAACTCATGTCAAATGAGTCGTTCGAAGTCTGGTTTGAGGTTTGATTGCTATCAAATGGTTTGCAGACATCGTTAGGCAACGAAACAGCGATTTGTGACAACTCTTCTAATGTGAGTTCAAATAATGCAAACTTATTGAGGTCTACGAAGAATCGATTGATACGTGTTTTGGCGCGTCTGTAGTCCCAGTCTTTGTTTAGTATTTCATAGACTTTGGATTCGTTGAAATTACTTCTTATATTTGAGGTCAGTTCTGATAAATTATTGTCACTTATATTGGAACAGATTTTAAGATGAATTGAATCGAAATAATCGACATATGAATCATTTGGCATAAAAATTGGCGAAATATAAGGAATTGTATTATTTTGACAGAAGAATGCTTTGACTGATTCTTTGGTGATTAGAATATCGACGGCCTCTTTGGCGAAGGAGTCGATGTCAACCGTCAGCTCACCCTTACTGTAGAGATCGAAAATCCAGGCAAAAGCCATAAAAATTTTTGAATCTTTCAATTCTTTTTTCTTAAGAAAATCAAATAAACTAAAAGGCTGTCCATTAGGTATGACTGCTTCGATACCGAACAGAATGTCGTGTATTTTCTTCATATTAAGACCGGTTTCGAGCAGAGCTAACACTTGTGAGTCAGAAAATGACAAATATTTGGCGTCTTTCAAGTATTGGCCAAACTTTTGACTGTCTCTCAAAAGGTCTTTGATTTGAAAATCGTCGGCCCTTAAGAATATAGAATGTATTGCAATCGGATCTTCTATTATTGACCGATAGATTTTCGGAATAGATTCGAGTTCTTTTGGCTCAAAGCCAGGACGGAGTATAAAATTCCTTTTGCGGGCTAGGTCATTTAGACTCGTCAGGAATTTCTCGAGTCTAACAATAATTGTTTACAACATTTAATTGCAATTAAATTGTTTTCATGTTTAAGATCTATATTACGTTGAATTAGGAAATGTATCGAAACCGTCATCATCTCTGACCCCTCCATCACAGAAAGACTGTAAAACTGCCATCAAACCAGAACTGGGCAGTGGTTTAGCAGAGAAGGCCACTGAAAATCAATAGTAATTTTTATTTTACTTTATTTAGGATATAATTAAAACTATTTGTTACGAATATATTCGAAAAATAATGATTTCTTAGCAGTCATTGGCTTTCTATTGATTTATAGCAACTCTTAACTAAAACAGTAATTTCTAAAAGTTGTTTACTTCCTTTTTATCGATTTAAGTTTGTTCTGTTCATAGTTTATGGCTATTCCTCCAATAAGTAACAGTAAATCATTGATAAGAAAGTTTAACAAATAAAAATCAACTACCGGTCCTTCAAATATGCAATAGATCATTTAATTAAAAACTTATAATTATAATCTTATATTTCATTGTTTATGATCATAAGGTTCTTGATTAATTAGAAATCGAATAAAAAGTACCAGGCTGACTTTTATATTCATAGAAAATTAATATAAGTATATTTTGAGAACATCCAGTTTGGTTTATCAGAATAATCGCGCAAATAGTCCATAAAATGGTTCAATAAAAGTTTTATTACATAAATATTTCTTTTTTACTGAAAATATGTAATAATATAATAACATTTGATTAATGATATTCAGAATTTATTTAATGATATTCTCATTAAGATAGTGATTCACTCAATTTCCTGTATGTTCATTAATCAATAAAAAGCGAACTATACTAGTTCATATACATTATTATATATTTATAAACAAAATTATAGTACTATTAATGGAAAATACATTAATATATTAATGAACTCAAGATTTATAACAAAATAAATAGTATTCGGTTTGTAATTAATTGTCCTCAGATTATAATATAGAAAACCTTTTATATATCATTTGATTTGAAGAAAGCATTTAATTCGTTATAATTTATAGCTTATAAACGTATGAATAATGGTCGACATACTCCGCCTTAGTGGGTCCCAAAGTGCATATGGCAAGGTTTAATGGAGGCAGGGATAAAATAATGCAAAAAAGCCACTTGGCCGGATTCCCGGGTTCAAAACTTAAGGAGTACACCTATTTGGCCATCACTGATACGAGTGGCAAATTTCATTACTCTTGAGAAAGTAATCCTACAATTAAGCGAATGAGTCGAGTAAATAAGATTTATGGCTAATGAAAGCGTAGGGTATTTCGGTTTATTTGTTGTCCATGTTTTCCATCTGGTAGATTTTTATGGACTTCATAACTTATTTGGTTGGAAAAGTGATTTTATATATACATTTCAGTTAACATCAAAAGATTTGCAATATTTGTGACAATTGTAAGCAAAAGAATGATTGAGTGAACAAAATTATGTTGTATTTGAATTAAAGCGATTGAAACCTGGGTAAGCCATACAAATAAATTAAAACTCTTGTGAGCTATCAATTGGAAAATAAATTCATCAAAATTTATGCATATTTTCAGTTTGTTTTCGAATGGATTGCTTTTTCATTAGTATAAATATGAGTGAAAGTAAATCAATAGCTCTATAATTAGATTTATATGAAATTCTGTGCTATTTTGTATGTCAACTGTTTTTCATTTTTAATTAATTTTGATATTCATTCGATGAGTTGAAAGAATGCATATTTTATTGCAATAAAACTCATTAATACGAGAATTAAAGTTATTTTAGCAAAAATCGAATCAAGTCTTTAATGAAATGTCAGAAGAATTGAATTCACATTTAAACTAATGTTTTGTCGAAACTTTAAAAGTTATTAAATTAAGACTTTCTTATGAAAGAGGCTTTTATTTTGAAATGTGTGACATTTGAGACAAATTACACCAAATGTTTGTGTCCTACAAAATAATAAAACACTTCATTCCATTGAATGTTGTTTTGGATTTGATTCAGAACTCATGTTAATGACATTTAAATGTAATAAAAGCGGAATATTCTTAACTCGATATCAATGATTATAGCATTCAATTCAAAATATATTAAAAATAAGTTCATTTGTTACCATCGATTCGATAACTGTTTTGCAATTTATTTAATGGCAATAAAAATATGTTATAATTAGAGATCAAATAATCCATAAAATAAGGCAAAGAATAGGACTTACAGTCGCCGATAAATTGTGATGGTTGATTCCGACGGATTATCAGTAGTATGAAGAATAACACCAACGGAATGAATAACTCGAAAACCAATACATGCTTTCGATGTCGAAAAAGATTAAAATAACTCAAATTAAACTAACTCATTTAAATACCGGTTTTCGTTTCTTTAAGGTTAAATTTTTCCACAATAAGAGCTTCAATTGAGTGATGAATCCCATTGTGATTCACTTTTTAGTTCATTTAATGTAAATTTAATTTAATTGTAAACAAATATCACATATTTATGAGAAGTATAACAAAAATTTCATTCAATTTGTTATCAATTTTAGTATTGATTTGACAAAAGATTTCGCGAATAATTCAAATTCAATACAAACTTATTTACAATTTTTTGAGTCAATTGTCGACAATTTTATAACCGATTGGTTTAAATGATTTAAATTTAATGGACATCACTGTTATCCTTCATTTTTGTTGTCCATTGAGTTGACATTTGTTTGAGAAGACAATCGGTTTTTGAATGAAAGTGAAAACTATTCACAAACTGAGAGACAATCATCTGATTTGTTACGCAATCGCCGTTTAAAAGGCTCTCTCTTTACGAGGGCGTCATCACTGACCCTACAATAAACTGCTCTTTCCTACAATCACTTTCTGCTTGTTTGAAATGCCGGTCACTTTAAAATATTTAAAATGAATCACTCATTACATTAAACCAACAGTTGATTGAAACAAATAATTTTTCTTTTAAATTGCTTTTAATCTATTATTTCGCTCCAAATCTGAAATAATTTTTTCTCGAATTGAATCTTATCTGAAATTATGTTATTCTTTTCGAGACATTTATTGATTTATCTTAAAATTGATTGTAAGAGACGACCAACTCTTGGATACAATTCTTGTTTTGATAACTTGTCCCAACTTTGATATAAAAAAGGAATGGCTAGTGCCTTTTATGGGGCCAATTATGTTTATATCCCCCGGAACACCCAGGACGACTTTCAATTTAACTAATAAAATATGTTAACATTCAAACAATATGTAGCAAGTACAGTCGCATATGATATATACACTTAAGTGTCTTTTCATGTCTTTCCCCTCAATTTAGAAATGTTTATCATTTGTTAATGAAATCGATTCTATAAAGTGTTTTATCAAATGAAGTACTTCACAATTGATATAAAAGTATAGTTTCGGTGAAATATTTAAATAAAATTCCAATAAATGAAAAATAAGTCGTTTTTATTAATTTATAGATTTGGAGATAAAATCAAATAAATTATATTTTAATGGAAATAAATTATAAAATAATCAAAAAAGCATTAGTTTGAAGAACAAAAAGCGAACCGAAGATCGATTCGATTCAGTAATTAAATTTGTAAACAAAAAAAAGATATAATTTGAAAATTTATTTTATTCTGAACCAAATGTGTTGAGAATTGAATGATGTCTTCAATGATTTGCGACACAAACGAAACAAAATATAAATTTTGATTTAAAAAATTCAGTGAAAATCCGAATACAATTCGAGATTTTAGTGTAAACAAAATTAAACCATAAAATCTCTATTATTTTGAGTGAAAAATAATTAATTACTAGAAATTAAGTCATTATTTAGCGTTAGTTTTGAGGGACTGTCGCCGTTTGACGTCCCAATTGTAAACTCGGGCCATATTTACTTCGGTGGTTGTGATCTGATCTCTTAAAAAGTCTAAGTCTTTGTCTATTTGTTGGAGATTTTTATTAGCGGTGTCCAAGTTCTTTGTCAGCAACTGTTCCGCTTCTTCTATAGTATATTCAAGCATTACATTCGCCTAAAATGAGCCAAAATTAATCACATTTTATAAACATTTTGTGTAAAGACTTACGCCTAACCAAAGGCACACTTTATCAGTGGCCGGAATAGTGGACTTCATGTAGACCTGGTCAGACAGAAGAAAATGAGTTTCCGTCTCTTCATTGGCGTCCTATTCGTTAAAATAATCAAATTATTAACATTTTTATAAACTAATCGAAAGTCAATCCTCTAAAGGGAAGGAAAGAATTCAATTCATTATTTGCTCAAAGAGCTTAAATTTGATTTAATTGAAGGAAAGGTAGAACTGGGCTATCATTTTGACATACAAATATTTGTGCAAGATTATTTAAATGCAGACCCGTTTGAGTTTAACCAGTTTCAACACATCGATGGAGGTTTGAATATCTGGAATTTGTTTCTTAAGGCGTCTCTTCTTATGGATCAGATTCTGTTCCATAAATCTGTATTTAGTGTGCGATTCATCCAAACGTTTCAATACAAGCGTTGCGTTCGAGTCGTTCTCTGAGCGACTCATAAATTCCTCCACATCTGACTAAAGACATCATTTGTCGGTTATTCAAACTTTACATTCAACTATTCTCTAAATACTGACCACAAATTCGGCGGTCGGTATCCCCAAACTGTTGGCCTTTTCTTCGGGCGACTCTTCAGATGTGGTGGCGGTCGACACTCCTTTGTTGACGACCGCGTCCTCGACATTGGTTTCGGCCATTTTTAATAGACTCTGATTACTGTTTTAGTTCTGATTTAAGAGAAAATGTCAGATAAATAAATATTTTTGTCATCAAATCTCACGTTTTTGTTACACAAAACAAAATTAATGATTAATAAAAATACAGTCAAACTCTGCTTTTCATATACAAGAATCAACTTTTGTTATTGCTTTTGACAAACCTATAAACATAAACAAGCATAATTTAAGGTTTACCAATATTTATTAAAACCTTGATTTTTAATCCAAATTAAAACTCAATTGTTTTAATTTTTAAAATTTAATTAATAACAACTGAATTTGACTGAACTGTTTAATAGGCAGTGAAGAGACATCTATTAGTGATGTCTTAAGAATAGTAATCCATTACTCACTCAATAGACAGCTCTGAATGCGGTGACGACACAACCATTGCAATGACGTAATCGTCAAATGTAAACAAAACACTGTTTGACAACACTCTGACATTTGAATACATTTTTTTACAAAAACAGCTTAATTTTGGTCACAATTTGTTTGATTTAAAAAAAATGCAAACAAATGACAAAACAGATGCGACTAATAGTCAAACTAAATGGGGTTCAAAGAAAAATAATAAACTCAACGAACAAAACACTATTGAAATGAAACCACAATTTACTATCGATTTAATAAATAGCAGTAAAACGTCTCCAAACAAGTCATCGATTAATAGCACCAAAACTAATGACAAAAAGTCGGCGAATAGTGTTAACACTAATCAACACAACAGTCAAACCAACAAACGCTCCAAAGGTTTGCAATATTTTATCATTTGATTTATTCCTCAAATATTTGTCACTAAACAGTGTTTTAACTCTTATTACAAATTATTTGTCGAGTTATCAATAATTTGTTAGAAAATTAGATTTTTTTTATTGAATTGTCTGTCGTTTGAAATGTATGTGATTTTAGTTTCGATACCACTTATCGAAGGCATGACTTTTATTTTGATTTATTTGATTTCATGAATGCGATTATGTGTTACCCTTTGAACCGAAGGTCCGTTTGTGTCACAGTTGCATAACTTCAAAGCACGTCTTAACCTGAATGCCAGTGCAAACCACAAAAGTATATCCAGTTTGCGTCCAACGCATGTGTTTGCAATCGGAGGCACGAATAGCACTAATCATAGACCCGTCCAACAAAATGGTAGACATTCCGGCAGTAGTCATATGTGCACCAATAGGTCGACTCAATCGGTAGACCGTCTGACCGCAGCTGATGCCAGCACTGGAATGAGAGCACACGACAAATGCTGTGATCACTCTTTACTTCATCACTCGTTTATTTCAGACATAACGGATGTCCGACAGATGGAGAACACGTTATTGACATTACTCGAGGACTTCCATTCGGGCAAACTTCAGGCTTTCGGTAAACTATTTTCAAATTGAATTCAAGCCTATCATTATTTATAATTGATTTTATAAGAAAAGCCTTCTCTATGTTTTAATTATGTAATTATAGGTCAGGACATTACCTTCGAAAAGATGGAGAGTGTCCGCGAGCAACAAGAACGATTAGCACGACTCCATTTCGATCTTAATTTACAACAAGAAGTCTATGGGTTTGTTATGATCTGAATAATTGATAAGAATATATAAATTTCAAAATTAATATTCATTTGTATTAATATTTGTTATCTGTTTTAGTCATCAGACAGAAGAAGGCAAACGTCTGGCAAAGGATAATATGACTAAACTTATTGAGAACGTAAGGCTTTCATCAAAATATAATATTAATGTTAATAAATATGACAATGAATTTGTTTCTCATTTGTTTCTTACAGTTACAACAGTTGAGTAATTCAATGTATCCTTTTCTTTGCATAATCTTATAGCACAGGTAGGCTATGATAATGATTCCTTGTTTATCCTTAAAACCAGTTCATTGGCAGTGCGTTAATGGCATAGTTATAGTGCCGGCACTGAAATATCCTTGTGTGTTTTCTTTATAATTTAAATACTCGTTTTATTGAAAAATTGATTCTTACAAACGTTTTCCTTTTTAATTGATGAGAATCAAACTCAAAATGCTATCAAATGGTCTCCAATTATCTCAAGTTTTCCTTAACAGACGATTCTATTCTTTTCTTGATTTTTGTCGTCAATAGAGAACAACTTCAGTCTCGTTCTTCGGTGGCTAACACTCACCCATGAAGTCGAATGGATTCAAATCTTTGATATTTTTTGTATTTGACTTTAATTATAAGTATTGAAGTCATTGATTGGCATAACTTATGGTCCAATTTATTTCAATGTTCTTTATATTCTATACAATTGTAATAAATGTGATATCAAATGAATTGTAGTCAAACAGACAATAAATGGTAATAAATGAAAATTTGCTATCCTTTACACTGAGTATCTTAAATCACTTTTTTAAATTGGATTAGTATCAAGGCCAATTAAATTTTCTCAGAAACTAACCGATAATTAGAAATAATTAAATCATTATTTCTCGAAATTAATTCATTGAGTGTCATTTCCTGATAGACACCATTCAGGGTCAGCTTCGCAAATAGCATCCGGTTCTACAGCAAAAAGAAGTCCCGATTTGCATAAACACAACTGAATGAGAAAAAAATGAATTAAACATTGAATTAATACTACATTTTCTTTTACTTGATATGAATTTTTAAAATTTGAGTCATCGATATTTTGATGAATTTTCGGTAAATGTTTGAAATCCACTCGTTTTGAATCCAATACTATATTTTGTGCTGCCGTCAGAAGTATACTGTCGTAGGACTGAACCATTATATTCCCTCCTTTTGATTCTAAATGGATATCTTTCTTGCCATCAATATTGACTCTTTGTGTTCGTGATTCAAGCCTGATAATTTTAGTTAACTTAAATTTTGTTCAAACCCCATGATCAAATTAGAGAGTCTTACCTCAAATCATGGTATAGATTGCCCCGAATCGAATTGGTTTCCAATGAATTAATAATTTTATGTCCGCCCAGAGTTGGCAGCAGAAAGTTCTTCGTATAAGTAGTTATTTCGTTTGGTTCCACATTGAATACTATGTCATCGATATTATCGCTATTCAAAGGATTTGTCGAACGAATTTGAAAACTGTTTGACTGAACTTCAAGTTTGTCTTCACCTGAAAGATGTCAAATGAAATGATTGGTCAATATGTGATAGATTGTAATATTATTAAAATTTCAAATATCATCTAAATGTGCATAAACTAACCCAGAGTGAGGCTATTTTCGAAGAATTCATTATTTTTTAGAACAATTTTGTGTGATTTGTCTGAATGGAAACTCAGAGATTGTTTTGTGTCCAGAGGTCTGATTAGTCTTGTATTCAACGATCCATCGAATGTTATATCACTTCTTATATCAATGCCTTTCTTTGTTAGAACCAAAGATCCGAATCCAATACCACTCTATAGAAATTGCATAATAATAGTACAGAGTAAGTCTTATGATTACCAGAAATATGTTATTCGTTAAGAATCGATATTTTCTTGATATTATACAATACATTAGGTTTGAGTTCTGTTTCATTTATATATTCGGACAAATGATGTTTTATAAGCTTTTCATTTGTTTGATTCACTGAATATTTGCAATGTTTTCGATTTATAATTTAATTTTTGAGTTTTGTTTTTCATTAAAAACATGTGAGAAGTGTCTCAAAGTATTTAATTCTCAGACATGTATTTCAGGAGTCATTTCCAGAATATTCTATACTTATTGTTTATTAATGAGTCTTAAAATGTTTGCAAACCATTTAAATTCAAATCACAGACAGACAGACGGTTCAAACCAAAGCTCAAAGAACTACAAATTAATTCTCGGTTCAAAATTCTCCATTCATTCAACTTTTATGCAATAAATACTCATTGAATGTAAAAATAGATTCCAATACTTGTAATGTCTTTATATAAGATAAAAGCCTTACAAATAATAATCTAATTTTAATGCTGAGAAATGAATGACTCAGTTCCATCATTATTCAGTTTTGGCAAATGTCACTGACATTGATTTCAACCGCAATTGATTTCTCAAAATTACATATCTATTGAAGGGGATGACATGTAATTGATCGGGAACATTTACACTGATTCCCTGAATATTTGGAAAGGTTTTAGCTATTTCAAAATTCAAGTCAACAATTCAATTGCATATCATACATGATTCATTAAAATTAGTTCGTCATAGAGTAAGATATCGAATTTTTAATATAGTTGACCGTGGAAAATTTGTGAATCTTAAAAACGAACACGATTAAAATTTGGTTTTTCACTATGTTTTAATCAAGAAGTTTTAATTACGAAGTTTATGTGTATATCTTTGTTGTTCTGTCACCCAATCGAATATCATTATGTAATTTAAACTTTCATGAATTTCTAGATGACCAAGGGGAATATTTTTCAAATGATATATCCCACAATATTTTTTAATTTATTTGATTAAATTTGAGCAAAAAATAGGTTGAATTTAGCGGAAATCAAGTTATAATGATTTTATAATCAATTTATATTTATGTTATATTTTTGTTTTGTTTTTGAAACAAATTATAAAATCAAACGAAAGAAAAAACAATTTTGTAATTAATTTAAAATATCGAATCCAAACACAGATAATATTTGTTTCTTATTATATGAAAATATTGAAAACAAATTATTATCACTTCGTTTGGAAATAAATAATTTAATGTAATTTTAATCTATTTATATGCCGTTTGAAATACATTAGTAAGAATTCAAAGACATTGGAACGATTGTCAAACTTACATCGGTCAGTTTGAGAACATTGATAATCCAGAAGGTAGTACTCAGATTAAATGCTGCGATTGTGGCCAAACATATGAGCAAGACTAAAAACCATCGATTTTGGCACAGGTCTATTGTCTTCAAAGGATAGTTTGAGTTTTTGTGATTAGAAATTGAATTATTCATCGGATGACATGAGTTTTGGGCAAACGTTATGTGTTTTTTCCCATTAAATAAAGATGGCTGATATGCTGAGTGGTTTATCCCCGATGATACACCGTTTATGACCACGTCTTTCATCATATTCGGCTAAACAGTTGTGGGAACAAAATGTTGATCACTTCAAACATGTTTTCAATAAAGAATTTACGGCTTTTGTTGTCTTCCAATCGATTGGATGTTAATTAGAATTAAATTTTACAAAACAAATACATTTTGTTATTACATTCGAACATTGGATTAATTTGATTGTTGTTTTCTATTCAAATGGTGTCATCCATTGAGCCCATGTCCTATAGAATGGCTTCGAAGCTCTCACTTATTGATCTAAGATCCTTTCAGTGTTTGCACATCCATTTGAGAGAAGAGCCATCAGAGGCATCGATCTGTTTTTCTTTGCAGAGTTTGTCGCAAAAATCGATACAGAATTATATCTAATTTAAAGGAGCATGCATGTTCTCTTGTCTCTAGACATTAACATTAAACTAGAGTGTGACAAATCCTTTCCCAAAATATAATTGCATTGTGTCTAGCAAACAAATTTAATAGAATTTTGAGTTATTAAAGAATTGTGTTAACTAGGTGAAGAAACCGACACAATTTAATTATCTACTATTATAAGTGTTTCACTAATACTCTGAGTAACACAAAAATTGAATTATTTTTGGGCCAAAGAATTCAATTTAAACCTTTGAGTCAAACAACTGTTGAGAAGTAATTGATTTATTTCATTGCTTTGAGTAAAATCTAATTTGTTTGAAACCATACAAGAATGCAAATAACAATACTCACAAAAATATCAATAACTCGCTTTCTCTTATAACTCCTAAAGAAATAGGCGCTTATTAAATTTTCAATTAATAAAACAAATTATATCAAGTGCAAATGTGCCGAAGCTGTGCTCAAGACATCAATCATTTCATTAGAAGACATTGACTTTGAGTTTAATAAAATAGATATTCGCCTCAAAAATCAGTTCGTTGAACACAATTTGCATGCTTATTCACTTTTAAAGTCTTTTCACTACATTTATAGAATATAGTATACTAGCTCAATTTTCATAGCTCGTTGTTCGTGAGTTTCGTTTGCTTTAAAGACAGAAACTGTGTTATCTAATAAAACAATCACTCAAACCAATAGCCTCGTGTTTCATCTACTGAGTGACGTAACCTAACTGTAAACACACACATACATACATGTAAACAAACTTTTCTAATATATCAATCATAGTTTTGTGCGTTACTCCACACACCCACGAGCAGTTGGGAATATATTTGGGCGAATTGAGAGAATAAAGTAATTGTAGTGTCTATTACTTTAATCCAAAGCTTGTTTTAAATTAAATCCTTTTCGAATATAATTTTTAGAAAATACACCTATATTCTATTTTTTTGCTGGTAGACCCCTTTCCCTAAGGTATCAAACTTTGTTCAATCTTTGTGGAAGGTTTGAGAAAATAGAGGGCATATAATGGCATGAAATGAACTATTCTATAGAAAGACATTCATCTTGGCCAAATTATTTCAATTCAAAATTTCGAAGATTCACATTTTTGATTTATTCTTGGTTTTCACAATTTAAATATTAAACAAATGAATAATACATTTAAAAATTGGAGAAATCCGTTCAAAATACTCAAAACAGACATTAATTATATAAATTAAACCACTTTTTAAAATCTTTTTACAAATTATTTGAATCCATAAACAAAATGACCATAATTTTAAAAAATCTATAACTTTTAAAATATAAATATAATTGAATTAATGAATTTGTGTATTATAATTCATAATAGATTATATAGTTTAGATCAAATGTTCAAATGTTTCGTCGTTTGAAATTATGCCAGATTAGTGATTACTGATGTGTATTTCATGAACTTACCTAGACTGAATTCCCGATCTCGCTTTTACAATGAGATCATTAAAAACAACTATAATTAGCGATGAATAATATATTTTGGCCAAAATGGAAACTCTCACTCATTTTTATACTATTTATTGAATAACTAAATAAATAAATAAATTTTCTTAACAAAGTAATTCGATATAAACGACAAATAATTTAATGTAAAGTAAAATTCAAATTAAATTTAAAATATTATACAGGATTTGATTAGAATAACGAGTAATGGTTTGAGAGCCAAAGAGAGCCAACAAAATATTCATAGCGTTTGTCAAACAAATGTCAGAATATTGTAATAATAAGCAGTGAATCAATACTTCTGTTCACTACATAGTCGGTCGTAACTAATATTCTGTTCACTTCTGCTATTATTTTGACTGTCATTTGAAGTGATTTGGATATTATTGATGCGATCGTCTTCTGATGACAAGGGCTGGCAGTCGTCATCAACGAGAGTGCCATCAAAGTTGTCAACTGTTTGGGTCACGGAATCCGCACTAATTCGAGCTTCAATTGACTTATCATTTATTTGATTAGTTTCTAATTGACTGCTGTCTTGATTTATGACCACTACAGGCACCGACTCTTGATTGGAAGCCGAGTCTTTTAGGGGTTCTGTTACTGAGTTAGGTGTAGAAGAATCCGAAGACGAAGAAGAATGACTTTGTGATTGACCAGAGTTATTAGTATTACTGCGGGACTGTCTCTGTCGACGTCGATTGGTTCTGGCCATTGGTGATGATATAGGTATGTGGACCACTTCGATTTCATCACCGCTACTATTTCTATGTCTTCCTCTGTGCCAATAGTGTTGATTCAGATCTAAGTCAACATCAATATTAAGTATACTCTCTTGGCTTCCGGCGAACTGTAAAAGTAAACCATCATTACGTTAGACATTTCATTTGAATTTCATATTTTTTTTATTACATAATGTCTATAAATAATCATTTCATAGCAATTATTAAGAAAGAGTCACTAATTTCTCAAAAAATATTACTTCAAAAGAATTGGGTCACAAATTATGTACATTCTATGAAATGCTAGCTCTAGTCAGAGATGAACAACTTGTAAACTCAAGTATCATGGCATTTGTTCACAAATCTCTTTATTAAAGTTTGAGTTGTATAATAAGTGAATAAACAAAAATTTATATTTAATTGTCATGATTATTTTAGCGATAAAATGTAACTTATAAAACCAATAAAAGCTTGTTTATTTACTGATAATTTCAGTATATTTATCAATGCCTTTGTTTGAGCAATTGGTTTGGTAAGGTACTTTAAATGTGAGTTATCAACAGAATCAGACTTACAACGAGTCCATAGTACTTTAGAATATCCATTTTGCACATCGGACACGACCTGTTCTCCAATAACCACGGATCAACACATGATTTATGGAACAGATGTCTGAAAAATAAAATTGTTTTATAAATATTGCATGCTTATATCGAATGAAAGCGGATTAAAGATTAGTGAAAAACCAGTAAAATAAGTATTTTGTTTCAATCGATTTAATGCAATCATAAAATTTTATATAACTATTAGTTTGTCTTTAAATCAAAAGCGCATAAAATTTCAGTAATATAATCAAATTATATTATCATGTTATTATATATAATTTAATTATCAAGTTATTATTTCATTTGGTAGATAATTCAATATGAAATGAATGTCTCATTTCCTCGTTAATTCTAATTTAAAATTTAAATTTCATTAAAGTAAAAAATACTATTCTTTGGTTTAGTAAAGATTTGTTCCTATTTAACAAAATAAATAAACTGATTTTGACTTTGATTTTCTCTGTAATTAAAAACCAATTTTGATTTAATTGAATTCGATTCACATTTTTGGAGTTCAAAATCGAATTATAATTTTAGTTTCAATGAAATATTGGAGAATAAAAAACTCATTTAATTCTATGAATTGAGAAAATCATTTGATTTCAAGTACAGAATAAACTGGTCTTTGAATGAAAAAAGTGAAGGCAAAAGCAAAGGTCGATACTTATCACATAATTCATTAAGTAATTTGTTCCTTCATTTTATGCTTAATTCGATGGAGAGTTTGATTATAAAATCAATTAAGAACTGAATTTATTTCCTTAGTCAGAATGGTTTCAAGTGTTTTCTCTTAGGAATATTAGTTAAAATGTCAAAGGTACTCACTTGCAGGGGAGAATCCTAACGATATCACATGTTTTGAATGTGTCGATACACACCGGACACAACTCTGCAAACTCTCCGTCAAAAATACTCTCCAAATCTGATGGACGTATGGTTTTAGTGGGAATCTTATCCATAGCCTTCTTGGCCGCACTGTTTAGTCGTCTCTGAGTTTTAAATAAAGTACTTTCGATCAAATCGAGTGAATGCAAAACTTTTAAACTTATTCTTGGAAACTGTTTTTGATTTTCTATCAATTTTTTCAAATCATATAAAATGTGTTATATTTTGTGTGAATGGAGACTAGACTTACTGCCAGAATGTCTTTGGCGTGAATATAACGAAAGCGTTGAACGTAATAGAATATAAGCCACGCCAGAGATATAATCTGAAACAATTAACTTTTATTAAATTCATTTAATAAAACGTCTCGCGTTAATTGCTAGCATTCAAATTGAAGTAATTGTTTCAAGCTGATCATTATCTCAATTTTAATTTGAGATACGTCTATAGAATTTACAATTTTATGCTATTCAAGACAGTGAATAAATTATTATGGTGGAAAAGTTGAATGCACAAATATGGACAATTATAAATTGAATAGTTTGCAAACCTTCGTCAATAAGTTAGGAATGAACTGATTTTCCTTTTTTTACTACAAAAGAATAGTTAAATGAAAAGATGTTTACCATAAGAACTATGAATGATATCGAAACAAATAGAACAGAAGTTCGATTAATATTCGCATATCTCATAGCACTGGTAGTGCCGATTGAGATCTGGACCATAACTCTGGTGCCGTTGTCAACCATAGCTGCGAGTGCTTCACCCTTTTCTTTTGATATGAATACTGAAATGAGATTCGAGGCTGAAATACAAATAAAAATAAACATTAATTTAGTCTACATTTCATCAGAATTGATATGAATTTTGAAAATTTTCTCAACAAATTCAGTCCTCTAAAGGTTTAAAGGATTTTTGAGAGCACTGGCGGTTCAAATCCAAAATCAATATTTCAAATAAAATGCGGAGAAAGATAAACATAAATAAGTAAGACTTGATATACATGTTTCATAAGCCTTTCCTCGATTCGAGTCTCAATTTTAAAGTATTAAAAATTTATTGAATTTTATAATCGATTTTCAAAGTAAAGAATTTTAATAAAAAATTGTTTGTATAATAAAAGCATAAACTGCTTAAAATCGATTATTCAGATATTTTTAGCATAATATAACCAACGAGAAAGCTTGACAAGATATAAAAGCATATTGATTATTTCTTCGTTTGGGGAACAAATTGAATAATGAGACGGGTTGATTTTATTACTCAAGAGAGAGAGAGAGAGAGAGAGAGAGAGAGAGAGAGAGAGAGAGAGAGAGTCTCAATAAGAATAGGCAAATGTTAATTGAATTTGGAAATTGTTTACTTTGTTTTAACAATAATTTGTTTGATTTGCTGACAATTATTTGCGAACAAATACTTTCTTATGTTTTGGAAGTAAAGAAAATGATTAGTTACCGAAGTGCCAGATCTCCAGACCAGAAACGCTAACTTCTTGGTATTCGTAGTATGACTTGGAAGTGGCTTCTGTTACAATACAATACAACATTTAATTCAAAGTTCAACAAAGTTTAATATCAGAGTTAATTAGTTTATATCTTTTGATTGAATACAAAACTAATTGGCAATTATTAGAACAGAATCACAAGGTTTGTGACCTTCAATGTCAAATACTGTGTCGTTAAGCGTAAGTTATACCTAGTTTGTGCAATTTAATTAAAACCGTTTATTTGTAATACGTATTGATTTGAATGAGTAACCAATTTTAATAATATCTCAATTTTAAGTAATCATACGTATATGCTTTTAGCATGTTAATGCTCTTATATGAATTATTTAAACGTTACCAACATTGCGTATGAGAAGGATAACTATTTTCAAACAAACTTTGATTAAATTAATAATCGATTTTTTGAAGGAATTTTTGAAAATATTTTTCAATAACTTTGAATAAATCGAATGCTTTATTGAATAACTTGAATAAAGTTTGTTCAAAGACCCTTTCATTACATTAAATTCCAGGAAAATTTGATTTTGATTTGAAAAACTTATAAAGATGCTTTGCTTGTTATGATCTTAAAAATTATTAAAATGGAAAATTAGATGCATTGATGTAATCATTGAAAAAGGTTTGGCTTCGAGTTATAATTAAATTACAAGAGATTCGAATCAAAGAGTAATCCTTCAAAACGAAAATACTATTGATCTCAATGTCGTTTATGAGGAGAAAATGCTTATAAATGTGTTGAATAAAAAATCGAAGTCACGATTACACCCAAAATGTTATATCAAATGCTATGAATGTATTAACAATTTATTTATCCGTAAGAGTTATGATAAACCAATTATTACTTCATTTCTACGTCTGGTTTGACGTCTTTGCGAAGGAAAATACATTCAATACATTCGCTGCCAAATGACTACACTTTCCTTCAATGCCTTCAATTACTATTTCAATGAATTTTTGATAAAACTTTGATTTCACTTAATCTGTAACCGAATACAAAACAAATAGGATTTTACATTTATTTCGAAATCAAATGAATTGTTTCATCGATTTTAAACTTTTTATGTCTAATAGGCTTTTAAAATGATTTTGTCGTTTCATCAAAATTCTGTATTTTCCCATATTTTTAGCGATTATTGTTTTTAAAGTAAATGTCACACAAATGTTATAAACGATGTTTTTATCGAATAAAATGACTTATTTTATATAAATTACTGGATATCATGTGATTCTCCACTAATTAAGGTTTTTGTTTCGCTTCACAAACGAATAGTAATGGAATAAGTCATCTCTTAATTCATAGGTTTTGAACTAAAATTTTAATTCAATTAATTTGATTAAACCTTTTGATGCGTGAAAAGCGTTTACTTTTGTTTATTCTTTGAACTTTTCATTTGATATAATATCAAGTTAAAAGATCAACAAATCGATGCATTTAATTAAATCTACGTATTTAAAAATTTTCGAACTATTGTGAATATCCTTGCTCAATTTATTAAAAAAGTGTGTAGATGACATTTTGAATTTGCAGTAATTATTACTACAACTATAAAATTATTTCAATTTTTAAATTATTATTTTTATTATTATTCACAATAAGACTTATTTTAGTTCTAAAGGAAACTCTTTTGAAAATAAAATTAAACGAAAGAGAAGTACTTTTGTACTCAATTGTCAAAAGTATAATAATTTTGAAGAATATGAGTCAACAGAATATAAAAGACTATTATATTTAATAAAGAAGTTGTTTTTGATTATAGTTGAGTATTAAATGCGATATACCTTTAGAGATGATTTTAAAAGGTTAAGTGCATTAAACCCATTGATCACATACTGATAGGTCATCGAAAGGACATAAACTTAATGGTATTCTCACTTCCAAAAGGAACTTTGAACCAATTCGTGGCAATACATTAAAATTGATTTATTCATTACTCTGATTATATTAAATAAAGCATATGTTTGTCGAATACTAATATATAAATATTATTGATTCCAAATCATAATAACTTCAGTAAATCTGAGCCTCATTACAACCAAAGGAAATACCCACCAATTAACAATGAACAAGCTCCCATGTGAATAATAGTAAAATTTTAGATACTATTAAAATATTTTTATAAAGCTATTCATAGATTTTTTGACACTATCAAGGCACTAATAATTTGGTACAGATTCATTTGGGTTTGAGCATTTTATTGATTGTAAGCTCTCATAATTTTGTTAATAAGCTATAAAAACTGTATTAGTCTTAAGAGTATAATAGAGCATTTATTATGACCGAAAGGGCACTTTTGATGAATACTCTGCAATCATTTCGAATAAGGCGATTGTTTGTTTTCTATATATATATATATAAAGATCCTAGTTTATCCCACTGAATGGTTTGCTCAAAGAATCTTTTAAATTAACTCTTATGTTTACGGTAAGATTTGATAGTTTCTTTCGGAATCGTATCCCTAGTGTATCTCATATATCTGTATAATTGTGATAGATATGAGTACTTTTTGTGGTTCATTTGTATCATAAATTTTTCCCACTGTTTGTACCAAATGTGCGATTTTTAACTCAGAGCTTTTATAATCTGAACATCTGATTCGATGAATCTTACATTCATTTATATATTAACATAATTTTAATTAGAATCCTACTAATATATATTAGATTGTATATTATTGGAAATGTTACTTAACTCAATATTAATTAACTCAAATCAAATAAAGACAATTTTGAGTATATTTGTGTCGAATTTTAAAAATCCTGAAATGTCTGAGTCTTGGAAGAACTTAAAAACTTTAAGAATATTTTTGTTGTTTATGATTGAAAATCGAGAATTTAATGAAAACTTGATTTCAGATCATTTAACTAGAATTTTGTTGAACTCAACTGTCATTTATTGGACTATAATTTAATATCTAAAATAACTTAATTTTTCAAACAAAATGACGGCTCAAATGTTAGAATAATTGTATGATTGGCTTCACTGAAGACAAAGAAAATGAATGTTTGAGAAAGTATTGAAAGTTTGAGTCTTGCAATCATTTGAGTCATTAGTTAGAGAATCAAAAGATTTATTAGGAATTATAGCAATCATAAGAATAGTGGGGTTTCTCGAAGTCTTACAATTTAAGCAATTACTTCACAAGAATGAGAATGACTTTCACTTTAATGATTAAAGAAATCATTTGGGATATTAGGACTAAACATACCTTTTTGATGCATTTTGATAAGTCGAGTGCCGGCTTTGTTATTGTAGATGACGGCCGCCGAGGCATTAGTATTGGCGATATTCTTGAGCTTAACAGAATCTCGACAATTGCCATATTGTGCTAATGCTATCCAAGGCTCTGATGGGAATATGTCCACATCTATTGGTTCGCAGGCATCGTGTCTCGTTCTTTGATTACTCGACACATGAACTGCAACAATATGTCATATTTTAGTATAGGTAACCTAAATGTCAATCCATTTATAATGATTGATAGATATGTCTGACAAATTGAATATGCTTAATTTACTACAGTCAAACTATAAGATCACTATATTTCAATAATCTAGAACATTAAAACTGAGAAATTTGAAATCTGTCAAAGAAGTGATTAAAAGACTCACTCAATCGTCCGCTGACAGAACCGATTCGACCGATTGAATACTTGCCATACTCTTCATATTCTGTGTGCTGAACACCAGTCTTGGGATCAGTATATGTCAGATTGATTATAGCGAGGGTGAAGTCGTCCGTTTCATAACCATAAGTAAAGTCACACAAAACATGAGTTTTCGAATTAAGTGAATTCAGAGTCAAAATCAATAAAACACAAGAAATGAATTTATTTGACGATTCCATTGAAAATGAGCTCCAGTTCATTCTGTTTTCGATAATTTTGAGCAAATGTACGAAAAGCACATTTAATTGACGAACACTCTTATGATTGAGAAATATTTGAGTTAATCACTTATATAATTAATCTCAACTCTTATGTAATGTTAAGTCAAATTCGATTCAAATGGTTGACATCACTTCAAAGAGTTGCTTCAATTTGGGCGACGTTTCAGTCATTACAATATTGAAGCTGTAATTCGGCTTTAGTTTTGAATATAACAACAATTAATAGTATTTGGCATTAGTTTACTCGAAAACACTGCTTTCACATTGAATTCGAGAAGATTTTCAAATTTAAAGACTTTTTAATTAGTTTAAAATCAAAACATTGAATCAACAAAATATTATCAAAAAGCTCTGATTTTACATTTCTTATTCAATTTTCACAATTTATAAGTAATTATAACTAAAGTTATGTTTCATTTCAATAATATTTTAAGTGATTTGACGAAAATTTATTAATTAGAAATAAATGAGATCTTTTAACAATGTATTCGCACCGGTAGTCATATGAATTGTGAAGGAATAACATTAAGCACTGGTGAAAATATTCTGCTATTATATACTCATATGAATAGCGATTCCCATTGAATTGCGGAGAATGTGTTTACGACCTTCTCGTATACGTCAACGAATCACTAGAGTTGCAGATATTATAATGTAAATCAAGGTTTGCCACTCTATTGAAGAGACGCTCAGCACTCGATCAGTACCAGAATTTTAGTTACTATACGTCAAGAACAGCTCAATCGAGAATTTGTAGTCCGGGTACAATTACTTCAAATGAATTTAAAAACAATGTCTATCAGTATTTGACGAAATACAGAGCCATTGGAACAGTGTTATTGTCGATGCATTCTTATTATAACTGGGATTGTTGTCGCTCAGCGTCTGTAACATTCTTTGGCATCTGTTATGTCATTGTGCAAGAGGTCGGCGCATGCGATCCTTTCAATTGGTTATGCGTTTTCCAGTACTCCAACCCCTCAAGAATTTCTACTTTTCTTTCAATTGAATGGCGAACAGAATTTCATTTTTCTGTTCAATTGAACAAAACTTAAGTCTATTAAAGAGGTCTATATTTGTTTCACACCATTTGACTCAAACGAAAGCACAAAATAAACCTCAATTCATACCAACATTTTGTTGGATTCAGTTGATTAAAGGCGAAGAATAGCAAATAATAAGAATTTGGAGAACTTATGTAAACCCTTTTCGTCATTAGAGACCAATCTTTACAATAGTGTCACTCATGTATTGGTTTGAAAGGCCTTGGGTTTGGTGGTTGAGCTCATAAATGCTATTGACTGAACTGGAAGTTCTTGAATTGGAAACCTGTCGTCAGACTCAACTCATGGGCAAAACTTGAGTATAACATTTCTAACAACTCCTCTCATACCTCATACTAATCCAGTACTGTCTGGACTTACTTTTTGCGTTTTGTCTCTCACTTCATATGATTTTAACATTATTTCGATTCCAATAAAGATATCAAAAAAGTTTTAATTTTATTAATTTTAGAATTTTGTGAAGTATTTGGTTTCAAAATATTTCAATCTTTTGGGAAATTCCCGTCAAATGATTGCATTGATTGCGTCAATTCAATCCATTACTAATTTGAACTTTATTCACGCATTTTGACAAGGACAATTAGAGAGAGAGAGAGAGAGAGAGAGAGAGAGAGAGAGAGAGAGAGAGAGAGAGAGAGAGAGAGAGAGAACTTATTTCATTAGAGGCAAAACATTCACAACAAATGAAACCAAATTATAATAATATCTAGACATTATTTGATTAATTGCATTGTTTTTGGCTTTAAAGTTGTGTTTAATCTGAATTTCTTACTATTCAAATGTTGAGAAGGATTTGAAGTCAAGATTAGCCCAATCGAGACTTCAGTCCCTCCAGAACTCAATAGACAACGAATTGGCTGACGATGTCTTCACTGATAGCAAAATTCATTTCACTTTTAAGCTCATTAAACAATATGTAATACTCTTTTCAAATGAATAAATCACAATAAAATCAGAGATTGTTAAAAGGGCCCTTCTAGGGGAAAATTGGAAAATTGTCATTCAAATCCTGTGAGTTTTGACCCCTCTTCAGAATTTTGTCAAAGTTTAACATTACGGGTATACCCCTAGAACCAAGTTAGACAGATGTCGGGCAGCTTGGCCATCCCTGCAATAAAATATAGCCTTTTAAATGCGAGGAAAAGAGAATTGTGTTATGAATTATAGTTTTGGCTTGCATATTTTATTGACATTTTATTGTCACTCATAGACTATAAGTCAAAAATATAAGATTTGCGCCAATTTTTGGGATTTTGAGTGTTAGTTGACTATTGAGCCAATCATATGAGTCATACGTTCCAACAGTTTTCACAAATTAGAGGCAAAACATTGAAAACAAATGAAACCAAATTATAGTAAAAGTGAGACATTATTTGATTAATTGTATTGTTTTTTATTTAAAAGTTGTGTTTAATTTGAATTTTGTTGAACTCAATCCAAATGGACATCAAATCTAAACTCAAACCTGAAATTAAAGCTGAAGTAAAAAAAACGAAGAAAAAGAGACGTCCATTGAATTTATCACATCTTTCTTCAGATGAAGAATCTCCGGACACTTCTCAACATTTGATTAATAAAAGAAATTTAGACCTGAAGTCAAGATTTGCTGCGTCCAGACTTCAGTCCCTCCAGAGCTCCACAGACAACAACGAATTGGCTGACGATGTCTTCACTGATACGACACTCTCCGATTCAAAGAACAAAAACAAAGATATGAATGAAATTCTGTCGCTTTTGGATGATTTAAATCAGAAACCAAATGAAAGGGACATAAAAGAAGACAACAAAGAAGATAATAATGTGATGAATGACTCAGTTATTGTAGACTCTGATGAATGGATTTCAAATTGTGATCAGAGTGTAGCCCATAATACCCGTTCCAAGAAAGGAAAAGCTTGTTTGAGAAAGGTAGTGTCCAAAAAGAAGGCAGGTCGTCGAAAGAGTGGTCGGAAGAGTGCAAAAAAGAGTCAGAACTCAAGTTTTGACGAACAAAAGGCTTTTGAAAAACTCGAAGGTTTGCAGGCAATGGATGACATCGAAGTCGTTGAAGAGTTTAACTCATCTTTGAATGTCAGTCAAGACATTGAAGAAAATATCAAAGAATATATCAAAGACAGAGACATCGAAATCAAAGTCAAATACAAAGCAGTTATCCAGAAATTTACGGTAAAATCGAGCGAAAAGTTTTCTAAAATAATGCCAATAATCGCCCATAAGTTCAACGAAAATGTTTCCGAATTGATGTTTGATTTGAATGAAAAGTTGATTGATTCGGATTCAACGCCACAATCTATTGGTCTCACAGTTTCAGACATTATTGTCTGCCATAAAAGAGTGAACAATAAACCAGCGAATAATGACTGCAGAGATCCCAATGTTTTGTCGCTTAAACTCAGGGATAAGACTATGAAAAGCGCTGAAACATTGAATGTCAATAAATTCGATAAAATTCAAGTATTAATCGATTGGTTTTCAAAATTCAAAGGCCTTTCGTCCAAAAAATTTCGAATTCATTTCGATGGCGAACTACTCGAACCCAACTCCACAATAGCCGAGTGCGACATCGAAGACGATTCTCAAATTGATGTGATTCTTGTGTGAGTGGCCCCAAAAGGAACCGAACAATTTTGTTCCTTAAGTTTATTTTAATTATTTTGTTTAACATTTGCCATAATTTTTAAATTCAGAATAAAATTTGATTTTCTCTTAAAA